>OU824202.1:515405-543691 GCA_917499995.1 Ichneumon xanthorius | reverse complement strand
GATAGATGAGACTATCGGTATCGGTATACAACAGCTTCGATTGCTCTCCAAATTGGCTCTTTATATAATTATAATGAAAGTCGTAAATCCACAGCTTAGATATATCCAGGATCGCGAAGCCTGCGTATATCGGTTTATTGAAAAGTACTTTCGCTTTTGTCATTTCTATGATAACCATATCACGATCGAATATGGTGCAGCTATGGAACGTAGGTCTGGCGATCAGAGCTTTCGCGCCCCACCTCGGCTTATCCTAGTCTGTGACGAGTCTTACTTCTTTGTGTTTCCTAACGTTCTCCATGGTCTTCCCAAAAACTGCGTTGTTCATGAGTTTATAGAAGTTTTTTTCCAAATCATTAGAGGATCGCTTCCTCAACTCTGTGTTCAAATCTATATACTTTTTTAGCCAGTCCGTTTGCTTGAATTTTAAAACTCGATGAACTTTCGTCATTCTCATACATAGTGTTAAACACTGCTTCAAATTACGGTAGTGAATAACGTATCTTTTCTTCGATAGCAGAGTCGGAGTCAATTTTGCTTGCGTACATTCTTGAAGAGGTGGTACAAAGTGTTCCGGACACAGCGGCAGATCTTAATGCAATTCTCTCGGATACTCTAAATCAACTTCACACACGTAACCGGTTTCATTGTTGTCCGGGATCGTGTTGATTTCGAGTTCTTCGACATTTTCCATCCATTCGAAAGATCCATACGGTAGCGCTTGACTCATAGCTGCACCATATAAGTTATTTACATCGTAGTACATGATATACGATTCATCGATTCTTGGTTCAAAATCTTTCATGTAACGGTTGTTAGCCTTCGCGTATCTATTGGAGCATTGAGAAACACCGCCGCGGATGCCCCTTTCGATAAACATTAGAATATCAACGTCAGTAAAAAGTTCGAGTTTGACATCCGTATACTTTAACATCGCATCGAAAGACAAACCCGGCGCCGTGTAATAATGTAGCGGATCCAAGCTATATGTCTTTAAGCAACTTCGGAAATTTTCAAAAATATCAGCCAGTAAAAGAACATCGGTTTTGAGGTACATGTCCGAATATTCCCCCAAATTACTTATACCGAACTGGTGCCAAATGTTACGAACGTGTGCATATTCTTCGTCAGACATGTGGTGATTGTACAGTTTAGAAAAGAATTCGTCCTGCGATGGCAATTCAACCTCGTCGAGTCTTGCCCAATCATCAAGGTAGTCGTAGGGGAAAACTCCTTTCCGCGTCAATAGCTCGATTTCCACATCATTATTACAATGCTTGCTCGTAATTACTTTGTCTTCGGTTTTCAAAAATGAAGCTAATTTCTCAAGACTACTCGGCATAAACCTGAACGAATCGAGGAATCGATACCGTATGCGCGTGGACTTCATGTTCTTCTCCGCATCCGCATCCGAATCTTATTTCTCTTTATCTAGAATAATTTAATTTCTTGAAGTCGGAATATTACGTCGAAAGGATTTATTCGCGTGTGGACCGCACTACGCATGCGCGGGCAGCTTCTCGGTCGTCGCGAAGTCCAGCTGGCCGCTGTGCTCAGCTATCTCGCCGAGCCGCGCGC
Organism: Ichneumon xanthorius; assembly: GCA_917499995.1. Taxonomy (NCBI): domain Eukaryota; kingdom Metazoa; phylum Arthropoda; class Insecta; order Hymenoptera; family Ichneumonidae; genus Ichneumon; species Ichneumon xanthorius. The sequence goes on along the minus strand of OU824202.1, from coordinate 542,113 downwards.
CGTATACCTGCTCCGTTCCAGGGCCGTAACTTGTGAACCACTTCGAATATCAAAAAATCCTTTGGCACACATTTTCAACACATGTTGTAGATGTGATTTATGAAAAAAAAATCGATTTTTTCGACCCGAGAAACTAGAGGACCGCCTTAAGTTTAAGAATTATGTATCGAGACCTATTAGAATACTCCCGGTGTACCCCAAAGCTCTCACCTAGGGCCTCTCATGTTCATTTTATTCATTAATGACATTGTAGCTTGTGTAAAATCTAGATGTTTAATGTTCGCGGATGATTTAAAAATATTTAACGAGATAAATTTAGCAGAGGATGTGTGGCCCTGCAAGCGGATCTGGATTATTATCCAGATCCGCTTGCAGGGTGGTGCCGTAATGTGGTGCAGTAATGTGGTGCCAGCATAATGGCATGACCCGTGAAGAAATTTGTTGGGGAATCCCGACTTACGATCGGATTCCGATCGGGATTTGTTAGGGATTCCCCAAAAAGGGCTTCCTTGTAAGAATCCAGACGGACCCCGAATTGGAAGTTAAAATCGGTCATAAGCGCCGCTAGGGCTGGTGCAGGAATGTGATAAGCAGGGCATCCTTATAAAAATCCAGATGGATCCCGATTTGGAAGTTAAAATCGGTTATCAATGCAGTTACGGACATTGCGGGGAAACCCTAAACAGGGCGTCCTTATAAGAATCCAGCTGGATCCCGATTGGAACTTTACTCCTCCCCCAACTTATAGTTAGCTTTTGTTAGGGAACATTTGTTTTTACATCTTTTCGATAAGACACCCATTTAACTTTTTAGTGAGCACGGTGATCCATCCATTTAACTTTTTAGTGTGGAAGGTGATGCATCCATTTAACAAGTCGACGAGATTAATAGTGTGACGTGATTTTTTGGATCATCGTCACAAAACGAAAAGAAAACTTAAAAGTCCCGTAAGAATCGAGCTGTGGCTATCGCGCTCGATCTACTGTCCCTCGTGACGTTCGAGTTACCGTCCAGTTCCCGCTTAGTTAAAGTTAGTCCGTTCCGATCCGGCTCAGTATGAGATATTGAGATGAGTTGGAGGGAAAATTAAAAGATTTGGTTTGGTTCGGTTTAGATCGGGATTCTAAAATCTATTCGGTGGCGAGAATCTCGAGACAAGGAGAAGCACGAATAGAGGATAGCCCGATGAGATATCGTACGGACACGCAACAGTCCGGTGTAAACCCGGCGCTCTCGTTGGGAGAAATTGCCGTGCGTTGGAGAACAGGCGGAGGTATCGTTCAGTCCGGGCAAGGGTGGGACTCCCTTGTGCTGTGTTTTAGTTGAGAGAAAAAGGGCCTTGTTTTCACGTACGGCATTGAGAGAAGCGACCGTGTCGAATCTCGAAGTTACCGCGTTATAGTTCGGCTCCCGCTCCGATGACGTATCGATATCGTTCAAGAGGGCAGTAGCTACCGGTCAAGGATCTCGAAATAATCATAACGCCTCATTAGAATATTTTCGTAGGCTTATCAGTCTGCCGAGGGCCGTCCTCGAGGCTACTCGGACCCCTCGCGCTACCGTGTTTACGTTCGGCCTATTGTCTCGCGCTGAGTCTCTCGTTCTCGCTCGCGCTGCGGTAGACTACGGCTCGCGCTCTCGCTCCAGTTCGCGCGTCTCTCTCGCTACCTGTCACTTCGCGCGTTCGTGAGTCGACTCGTATGTGCCGTGTTTTCGTGCGAATTCTTTCCCGGGTAATTTTTTGATTTTCCTGTGCTCGAGAGGCGTTTCAGGTAACGCTCTCGAGGTGCAGTGATTGTGATAAGTTCTCGTGGCATCGCGAGATGCAGTTCCCGCCCATTGTTGGATTTAATTCTGCAGTTTCGGTGAGTTGTAGCTTAAGATAATTATCGATCGCGTATGGATCCGTTCCCGTCACGCTCGCTCCGACCCGTCGGTCAGCTGAGCGATCCCGATGCACCCACGTGCGCTCCCGTGGCTTAACAGCCAACAAGTTAATTTACTCTCGTTATTGAAAATTTGAGATTCCGATAGTCTCGATTCCGCGTTATTTTATTGGCCTCGGATCGCGACCCTTCTACCAAGACCCGCATCCTGAGCGACCGTGCATTTCCGCAACCGTCGCTCTCGCGGATGCGTTGGTGTTAGCTCGTACCGTTTGTTCTCGTTTCGTGTGTTTGTCCGTGCGGAGGTCGGCTCGTCCCACCGACCTCCAGATCAGTCCGGTTTGGCGATTCCGGCGAAACAAAATCGACCCTGCGGAGGTCGGCCGTCCCTCCGACCTCCAGGTTAGGCCCGGTTGTTAATACCGGCGAAATAAAAATTAACTGGCGCCCACCGGGACGCCAATGCATTCGCGAGGGTGAACGGCCGAAGGTGACGTTTTGAGATCCCGATTTCGCGTTTTTTTTGGAGTTTGGATTTTCGTTTCCGTTTCGCGTGAGATCTCGGAAAATACGTCACAAATGGCGCCCAACGTGGGGCCACGCCAATAAAATAACAGCTCCCGATTTATTTATTTTTAGTAATGTTTTTCCTTTCGTTCCCGAGTGAGTAAAACACTTATTCTTTTTTTCCTCTCGAAGTTTCTCGCGTTACAGAGTAACGCGCTCCCGCGGTGGATGTTCGGACGAACCCACGCGTCCCCGATGACGAACTCCGACCACCTAATGAAATTTTTTTTGTTTTTTGTATTTTTTTTTATCATTAATTTTTTTTAATGGTTCGTGGTCGTTTCGTCCGTTCTCGGACCCCTGAGAGGGGGAAACATCGGTTCCCGGCATGCCTCGAAGGCAGTTCCCGGCGATTTTCGGCATTTTCCGGATTTTTCGAGAATTGCCGATTTTCTCACCTGGACGCGCGCGCGTCGCGCGCGCGGGGGTGGGGGAAGGTACCGCTAGCCGAGCCTCGGATCTTATCACGAAGATCTTCGAGGCTCTGACAAACAATTTTTTTTGGAATATCGGGCCATCCCTACCAGCGCCCTTTTCGCTCTCGCTCACCGAATTCGGCCATTTTCGCGATCATACCATCGTGAATAATTGCCGTGAACGGACCTCGTGCTCTCGTGATTATTTTCGACTTTCAACGTTTCTGTGCCTTTGGGACTTAGCAGAACTACGCTCTCGTGAGTACAATTTAACTTTCGCGTGAATTATTCCATCGATCGCCCATCGTTTCATCGTACGATTGCTCCCGTTTTCCGAACACGAATTAATTTTCGGAGTTCGGGATTTACTCCCGATTTTCGAACGCGGATTAATTTTCGCCGTTCGGAGTATTTCTTGTTTTCGAATTCAAATTTATTGTCGACTTTCGAAGTATTTCCCGATTTTCGAACGCGAATTAATTTTCGTCGCTCGAACGATTTCTCGATTTTCGAACACGAATTAATTTTCGTCGTTCGAATTAATTTCTGATTTCGAACGCGAACTAATTTTCGTCGTTCGAACGATCTCGCGATTTTCGAACGCGGATTAATTTTCGCTGTTCGAATTATTTCCCGATTTCGAACACGAATTAATTTTCGTCGTTCGAATTAATTTCTGATTTCGAACGCGAACTAATTTTCGTCGTTCGAACGATCTCGCGATTTTCGAACGCGGATTACTTTTCGCTGTTCGAATTCTTTTCCGATTTCGAACACGAATTAATTTCCGTTGTTCGAATTAATTTCTGGTTTCGAACGCGAATTTATTTTCGACGTTCGAAATAGTTCTCGCTTCTCGAACGCGGGTTAATTTTCGCTATTCGAATTATTTTCCGATTTCGAACACGAATTAATCTTCGTCGTTCGAATTGATTTCGAACGCGAATTTATTTACGACGTTCGACATAGTTCTCGCCTTTCGAACGCGAATTAAATTTCGTTGTTCGAATTATTCCCGCTTTCGAGCTCGAGTTAAATTTCGACGCTCGGATTGACTGCAGCTCTCGCTCTCGGACCCGGATTCAATCCCGAGGTTCGAGGTACCATCGTGGGGTCTCGAAGGAATTGTCGAGTGGACTCACGGCCACTCCGATTCAGCTACCGTCCTCGGTTCGGTCGTCGAGCGAGGACCCTCGCTCCGACCACCGTTGGTGCTCGACTTGAGCCCTCGTGACACCCTCGAAGAGGTAGAGTCAGGCGATCGTGCTGGGATACGACGGATTCCCGGCTCGCCGAAAACGAGGCTGATCTCGGTCTAACCCCGATCTACGATCAGGCGATCTTGCTGGGATACGACGGATTCCTGGCTCGCCGAAAGATCCAAGGTTGGGACGTACCCGAAAATCAGGGCGTTTCGACCGGAAGTTTCGGCAATTAGGCGATCGTGCAGGGATACGGCGGATTCCCTGCTCGCCTAGGGGAGTGGATCCCTATCGATCCCCCTGAATTGCTACGGGTCGACAGCGAAGCCTTTCCTTTTCTTTTTTCTGTTTGTTTTTTGTTGTTTTGCTGGCCGCCGTCAGACCGGATCCCGACGTGAAGCGTGACGGACGCGGGAGTGTCCGACCGCTAGCTGTGCTCTCGAAGTCTTCGGTCTCGGGTAACATCCGATTCGAACGGTTCTCGTCCCTATCGAGTTCCGAGTTCGTGCCCATCGCCGACCTCGGGATAGTTCTCGCTCCCGTGAAGTACCGAACTCGAATTTAGAATCGGTTTCGAGGATTGCTCCCGCCTCTCCCGCGGCTTTGAGTTCGAGTCGTCGCTCAGCCCCGTACTTGACTTCGCCACAAAATGGCGGAAGGGGGAGAAGAGCTACCGAAGCAGCCGCCGGCCAAGGATGAGGAGGAGAGTTTGTCGGACCTCCCCGCCGAGAGTGACGGGGAGCGGACCACACGCTCGGACCCTCGGGACCAGCGGCGGGTCACGAAATACCGGAGCCGCGGAAAAACGGGCTCCGGGAAAGAGACGCGAAGGCGCCGTGCTCAAGCATGGGAATTCCCGCCTCCACCCGGGAATCAAGACCACGCGCCAAGGGACACGACCGAGGTCCCAATCGCGGCGCCTCCCGTGGCTCCCGCAAACGACCCCGCCGATGCACCGCGCGGGACGGGGACTTCCCGACGCCGCTTGTCGGTACGGCCAGAGGACCTTGGTGGCTCCGACGCAAGCCACTCCTCGTGTCGACGCTCCCGGGTTTTGTCGCCCCATCGCGCCCTTCAGGAGGTCCGCCGGTGGGAAGCCACGTTCTCGGGGGTAAAGAGGAGGATGTGGAGGACTTCCTCTCCCTCATCGAAGAGGGTCGTGACCTCGTACCCATACGAGATGCCGACCTTTTAAAAACGCTTACGTTTTGCTTGACGGGGCCAGCCCGAGTATGGTACCGAGAGGCTCGCCTACGGTTGCCGGACTGGCCTACCGCGAAGGCCGCGTTTCGCGAACGGTTTTCGGACCCCGATTACCAAATCGCGTTACGCGAAGAGATCTCGCTGAGGACTCAAGGCGATGACGAGTCGGTTCTCGCCTATCTGGGCTGCATGAACGGCCTGTTCGCCCGTCTGAGTCCAGCTTGGACGGAGCAAGAGCGGGTGCGTTACGCGTACCGGAATATGCTACCGCCATTCAAGGTCATGATTTCCTATCATGACCGGCTCTCGATGAGGGACTTGGAGCGGGAAGCTGGCCGCCGGGAACAGGTGGTGCGCGGCCTGAGCACCCGTCGACCCCCTCCGAAGCCGGAGGCCTCCCTCTGCCCGAGTTTCGCATACCGCGATCCACGTCGGGCTGCGCCCCAGCCGGCTCGGCGCACGCATCTCCATGCGGTGCAGGAGCCGGATGGCGTCCAGGAGGACGAGCTCGCGCCAGGCGGGGTAGACGAGCTACCCGACCTGATGAACGCGCTGATGCCGCGTCGCCCGTCGAATACCGGGGGGAAGCCGACTGGCGCCCCCGCACCCCGGAGCGCTGGTAAGAGCGCACCACGCTCCGGCCCACCGCAGCCAAAGGTCCCGCGGGGAGCCGCCCCCGGAGGAGCACCCCCACCGCCAGGGCCAGGGGCCCCCCAGGCCCCAGCCGCTCCCGCCGCACCGAACGACCGGCCCTGCTGGAACTGCGACCAGCCTGGCCACCTTCACCGGAACTGCGAAGAACCCAGGCGGCTGTTCTGCTACCGGTGCGGACTCTCAGGGGTGACGTCCAGCCGTTGCACTTCGTGCAACCGGGGAAACGCGCAGTGAGGCGCGTGAGCCCCTCGCCCGCGCCTCAGTCCGGCCAAAGCCGCGCCCCGGAGAAAACCTTCTCGACGCGATCTCGTATACCGAAGCCCTGTCGCCACGCTACCGTTCGTAAGAAAAGACAGAGGCCGCTACCGAACCTTGACCCCGATCTTGACACGTCGGAACCGGAAGGGGAGACCCGACTCGACGATATCGTCATTAACGCCGCCGGACGACGGGGCGTTATTGCGTTCCAGGTCAAGGTGGGACTTTACGGTCGAACCGTAAAAGCTCTCGTCGATTCTGGCGCGACCAGGACCTTTATCGGCTCGAGGATCATAGAGTTCCTCGCTGATCTCGGGGTTCCGACGAAACAGATCCCACCCCGGACTGTATTGGTCGCGAACAGCCAGGTGGAGACGGTCAGGATGGCTTCGGAGGTACCGACCATCCTGCGTGGCCGCCGGACGCAGGCCCATGCCCTGCACCTACCCTCGCTCTCGGACGATCTGATCCTCGGACTAGATTACTTACGCTCCGCGAAGATGGTTGTTGATTTCTTCGATGAGTCATGGGTTTTCCGTGACGCACCGGAGGAGCGCTACAGCTTCGTTCCCGAGGGGAAAGGCCCGCGCATTGCGATGTGCTGTGGCCTCCGCACCCCCGATACCGACGAGACTACGCGTTTGCGCGAGTTTCTGGATGCCCACGTACCGGATATCCCTGCCGACTCGGCCGTCACCTCCCTTGTGGCACACCACATCGACGTAGGTGACAGTGCCCCGGTCAAGCAGAAACCGTATCCCGTTACTCCGGTCATCCGCGACATCATGTGGGCGGAGGTAGACCGAATGTTGGCTACCGATATTATCGAGCCCTCCAGTAGCGATTGGGCGAGTCCCGTGGTCATGGTTAAAAAACCGAACGGCAAGTACCGCTTCTGTATTGACTACAGGAAGGTGAATGCCGTTACGAAAAAGGATGCTTACCCCATCCCGAACATGACGGGCATTCTCGATGAGTTGCGACAGGCCAACTACATCTCGACTCTGGACTTAAGTCAAGCCTATTGGCAAGTCCCGATGGATCCCGCTTCGCGTGAGATAACCGCTTTTGTGGTCCCAGGCCGAGGCCTGTTCCACTTTAAGCGGATGCCGTACGGCCTCACGAACGCTCCCGCAACGTTCCAGCGGATGCTGGATCGGCTCCTCGGTGCGGAACTATATCCGCACGTCTTCGTCTATTTAGACGACATTATTATCGTCACTCGGACTTTCGAGGAGCACTTAACGTGGCTTCGGAAGGTCCTCGAGAAGATCTCGATCGCTGGGCTCGCGATAAACCGCGGGAAGAGCGCATTTTGCCGGTCGGAAGTGCAATACCTTGGGTTCCTGGTGAACAGCGAGGGTCTCAAAATCGACCCCGCCAAGGTAGCACCGGTTCTCGACTTCCCGGTCCCGCAGAACATCCGGCAGCTACGCCGCTTCCTAGGCATGGCGTCGTGGTACCGACGCTTCATCTTAGAGTTCGCCACGGTCGCAGAACCTTTGACGCGGCTCACGAAAAAAGATCACGCATGGGAATGGGGTCCCGAACAGCAACAGGCTCTCGACGAACTGAAGCTGAGGCTAACGAGCCCCCCTACGCTCGCCTGCCCGGAGTTCTCGTTACCATTCACGCTACAGACCGACGCTAGCGGGGTCGGCCTGGGTGCCGTCCTGACGCAGGTGATCGAGGGTCACGAGAGGGTCATCGCCTACGCGAGCCGCGCCCTGACCGCCCCCGAGAGGAAGTACTCGGTGACGGAACAGGAGTGCCTGGCAGTACTCTGGGCAATACGGAAGTTCCGTTGCTATCTCGAGGGGTATTCTTTCACCGTGATAACAGACCACAGCAGCCTTCGCTGGCTACACAACCTGAAGAACCCCACAGGTCGACTAGCCCGGTGGGCATTGGAACTGTTGGAGTACGACTTCAACATTGTACACCGCAAGGGCGCGTTGCACCACGTTCCCGATGCGCTCTCGAGAATCCCTGAGGGCCAAACCGAGGTCGCCATGTGCGCCCGGAACACTCAGGACGAATGGTATCGGCGACGATTCCGCGACGTCTCGCGGATACCCGACAAGCTCCCGGATTGGAAGATAGTCGACGACCGACTATACTTCCACCGTCCATCAGATCTCGCGGACCTCGAATTCGAGGATCTCGACGCCTGGAAGCTGGTGCTACCTCGGGAGCTACGACGCGCCGCGCTCCAAGAGTGCCACGCGCTCCCGCAGGCCGGCCACCTGGGCGTCGAGAAGACATACCGACGCCTGGCCACCACCTACTATTGGCCGGGCATGTTCAAGGACGTAGTCGCTCACGTTCGGCAGTGTGAGACTTGCCAGCGCTGCAAAGTGGAACAGCAAGCTCCCGCCGGTCTCATGGGTCACCGTGTGGTTGACGGACCCTGGACAACGGTCGCCGCCGACATCATGGGACCGTTCACGCCGGCATCCTCGGGGCACGCCTACGTTCTCGTGATCCAGGATCTGTACACGAAATGGATCGAGATTTGCCCCCTCCGAAGGGCAAATGGGAAGGCCATTTCAAAAGCTCTCGACGACTTGATCGTTACTCGCTGGGGCGCACCCCGAGTCTTGCTCACGGACAATGGTACCGAATTTATCAACCGGGACATTCGTCAGCTTACCGAGCGGGTGGGTATACGGCATCAGACGACCCCCCCGTATCACCCACAGGCTAACCCTACCGAGCGCGTGAATCGAGTGGTGAAAACCATGATCCGCGCGTTTCTCGCAGGAAACCATCGTGAGTGGGACCACCATCTACACGAGTTCCGGTTCGCGTACAATACCGCATTCCACAGTTCGCTGCAGGCCACCCCGGCCTTCGCGAACTTTGGACGCGAACCACCCTCAGCTACCTCCTTACGACGGGAGCTGGAGGGAGATCTCGAAATTGTCCCGCGTCCTCCGGAGGAGTGGACGAGGCGGATGGCCCGTCTGGACACCCTCAGGACGGCTTTCGCGCACGCCCTCGACGAGGCCTTCCAACGGCAGTCCGAGCATTATAACCGCCACCACCGGGACCGGACGTTCGAGGTCGGCGACCTCGTGTGGCGGAGATCCCACACGCTCTCGAACGCAGCCAGGCATGTGTCCGCTGCGCTGAACGCCCCCTTCGAGGGGCCGTTCATGATCTCGAAAAAGATATCCCGCGTAGTTTACGAATTATCCGATCTCGATGGGCGAACGGTAGGAAAAATTTCCGTCAAGGATCTAAAGCCGTATCGACCGCCGGAGGTACCGGCCTAACCACACTTTTGGAGTTATAGGTTACCATGGACACCAACGGCACCCTTCCGGGCGACGACGACGTCATGGTCGTTTCCGAGGGATCGGACGTCGAGTGGTTCGACGAGATGCTGCGGAGGACCATGCCGGTGGAGGATCGGAAGGAGTTCTTCCTGCGGCCTCCGAACGCCGACCTGATCCAGGCCTGTGCCGCCGCTCTCGCCGACCCAGACACCACCGACACGGAGTCGGCGGAGGCGCTGGTAAGGACGATCGGGGAGATGGCCGCGGATCCGGCACCTCCGGGATCCCGATCGTCGAGCCCGACCACTACGGGTCCAGGCCGGCTCGATAGATACCGGGGGGTACTAGCTCCCGCGGATGCACCGCCAGCCGCACCGCCCATGGTGGACCTGTCGGCAAGGACGTTCGGGGAAGCGGTCAGCCGTCCGGTTGGCTCCTCTCCCCGATCGCCAAGCCCGGTCCCCATGGACGAGCAACTGCCCGGGTGCTCCGCGTGGGACGTACCCCGGCTGATTCCCGGGGAGGCCACGGCGGCTGGAGGAGGACTCCCGAAGGACCCTCGCCGCCGCAAGAGAGGCCCCCGCCGATCCCGCAATCGCCGACGGCGTCAGAGGACGGACACGGAGGGGACGTCGTCCTCATCGGCGGCTCCCCAACGCTCGGCGGGCTTCCGCCCGTCGACGCCACTGCCGTCGATAACTCCGCCGACGACGCAGCCACGGACACCGCGGCCCCGCCCGGTGACGCTGCCGCCACCGATGGCCCCGCCGGCGGTGACGCCGCCGGTGCCGCGATCAGGACCATCCCGTCAGGCTGGGCACGCTGGACCAAAGGTCCCGCCGACAACGGCTCTGCCGAGGCCCCAGCCGCGACGATCCCGCCCGGCGACGGAGACGCCGCCGCCGATCCCGCCAGCGGCCCGACCACGGGAACCCCGAAGCGGAGTGGCGGCTGCGAGAGCCGCCCCGCTGAGGGACAACCGGAGTGCGGGGGGACCTATCCGGTCGCTGCCGCGCTCGGTGACGCGGGTTTGTTGGAGTTGCGGTGGCGAGGGCCACTGTTACTCGGACCCGGTGTGCCCAGGAGGACCGCCGGCCAAGACCTTCTGTCGGCGATGCGGCCGTAAGGGTAAAACCTTGCGGACGTGCCCCGCCTGCAGCGAGCAATGGCGGCGGGAGGGACCGTACGTCTCTCGAGCGGGCCGCAACGTCCCCTGGGACGTGCTGAGGGCGGCCCGACCGGCGAGGCGCAGGCCACGACGATCGAGCCACCTGGAGACCGCCCCTCCCAGGGCTCCGGCGACGACACCGGATCCCGAACCTCCGCAGGGCCGACCGGTGACCGGCGGTGACCGGAAGGCCGATGACGGGCACTCCCAGTCGTAACGGGGAGTCCCGTCAAGCTCCCGTAACCGGCTTCGGCCGTAGCCCGCGCTTGGTAGACCTCTGGGTCTCGGCGTTCGGTTACGAGCTAGAAGAACAAGATCCCGCACCCGGCTTCGACCGTATCTCCCGCCTGGCAGACCTCTGGGTCTCGGCACTCGACTCAGAGAAAGGAGCAAGTTCCCGCACACGGCTTCAGCCGTAACTCTCGCCTGGTAGACCGCTGGGTCTCGGCATTCGACGCAGAGAAAAGAGTAAGCTCCCGCACCCGGCATCGACCGTAGTTCCCGACAATGGAGACCCTCCCGGATCTCGGATCTCGACCACCGGACCCGGAGTCCAAGCTCTCGCACCCGGCCGGAAGGCCGACGCTCTCGAAGGAAAACTACCGGCGGATCAAGGATCCCACCGACGGAGACAACGCTGCAGGAAGGGTAACGTAAACAGTCACCTGGTTACGTGTCGTCCTTAAATGTGTCTGTCCGTAGTTTGCGTATTAAAACCTTCTCGAATCGCGGTTGAGACATCGTCTCTCGTGACGATCTCGCCTCACCCTAGAATTTCATGGCTCTCGATTGGTAACAGGGTTGAGGGACCGCTGTCGGCAAATTCCGGGCAGCGGTTTTATTAACGGTTCCCGCGCTAAGAGGCCCGCCCTCGCGCGCCAACCGCGGCTTAGACACGATGGTACCCGCGAGTCCTCGTGCCAGACCGCGGGAGGAACCCGTAGCTACCGATATACCCCATACGGGTTAAGATCCCGATAAGTTCCCGTAACCTTCCCCGGGTAACCTCAAAAACAAGGCACTCGAGTTGTATTCTCGTCATCTTCGGATGGGCTACCGTTTCGAATGCTAGTTCGAAACCTCCCCTAAGGGGTGAGGAGTTGTGACGTGATTTTTTGGATCATCGTCACAAAACGAAAAGAAAACTTAAAAGTCCCGTAAGAATCGAGCTGTGGCTATCGCGCTCGATCTACTGTCCCTCGTGACGTTCGAGTTACCGTCCAGTTCCCGCTTAGTTAAAGTTAGTCCGTTCCGATCCGGCTCAGTATGAGATATTGAGATGAGTTGGAGGGAAAATTAAAAGATTTGGTTTGGTTCGGTTTAGATCGGGATTCTAAAATCTATTCGGTGGCGTGAATCTCGAGACAAGGAGAAGCACGAATAGAGGATAGCCCGATGAGATATCGTACGGACACGCAACAGTCCGGTGTAAACCCGGCGCTCTCGTTGGGAGAAATTGCCGTGCGTTGGAGAACAGGCGGAGGTATCGTTCAGTCCGGGCAAGGGTGGGACTCCCTTGTGCTGTGTTTTAGTTGAGAGAAAAAGGGCCTTGTTTTCACGTACGGCATTGAGAGAAGCGACCGTGTCGAATCTCGAAGTTACCGCGTTATAGTTCGGCTCCCGCTCCGATGACGTATCGATATCGTTCAAGAGGGCAGTAGCTACCGGTCAAGGATCTCGAAATAATCATAACGCCTCATTAGAATATTTTCGTAGGCTTATCAGTCTGCCGAGGGCCGTCCTCGAGGCTACTCGGACCCCTCGCGCTACCGTGTTTACGTTCGGCCTATTGTCTCGCGCTGAGTCTCTCGTTCTCGCTCGCGCTGCGGTAGACTACGGCTCGCGCTCTCGCTCCAGTTCGCGCGTCTCTCTCGCTACCTGTCACTTCGCGCGTTCGTGAGTCGACTCGTATGTGCCGTGTTTTCGTGCGAATTCTTTCCCGGGTAATTTTTTTATTTTCCTGTGCTCGAGAGGCGTTTCAGGTAACGCTCTCGAGGTGCAGTGATTGTGATAAGTTCTCGTGGCATCGCGAGATGCAGTTCCCGCCCATTGTTGGATTTAATTCTGCAGTTTCGGTGAGTTGTAGCTTAAGATAATTATCGATCGCGTATGGATCCGTTCCCGTCACGCTCGCTCCGACCCGTCGGTCAGCTGAGCGATCCCGATGCACCCACGTGCGCTCCCGTGGCTTAACAGCCAACAAGTTAATTTACTCTCGTTATTGAAAATTTGAGATTCCGATAGTCTCGATTCCGCGTTATTTTATTGGCCTCGGATCGCGACCCTTCTACCAAGACCCGCATCCTGAGCGACCGTGCATTTCCGCAACCGTCGCTCTCGCGGATGCGTTGGTGTTAGCTCGTACCGTTTGTTCTCGTTTCGTGTGTTTGTCCGTGCGGAGGTCGGCTCGTCCCACCGACCTCCAGATCAGTCCGGTTTGGCGATTCCGGCGAAACAAAATCGACCCTGCGGAGGTCGGCCGTCCCTCCGACCTCCAGGTTAGGCCCGGTTGTTAATACCGGCGAAATAAAAATTAACTGGCGCCCACCGGGACGCCAATGCATTCGCGAGGGTGAACGGCCGAAGGTGACGTTTTGAGATCCCGATTTCGCGTTTTTTTTGGAGTTTGGATTTTCGTTTCCGTTTCGCGTGAGATCTCGGAAAATACGTCACAATAGTTATACGAAAATTTGTATCATCTTTAAAAACTAAACAAAATTCCATTAGTTGATAACAAAGAAAAACCGTAAATAAATTCTGGTTAAACCAATTGTTATTCAATTAATTGTTACTTAAACTCTTACATAATAATGCGTAACAGATTGTTAGCTGTTAACTAATTCATAATCTGACAGCAAATATAATTAATCAACGACAGTTAATTGATCTACTCATAGTAGATAAGTAATTATTGACTATAGTAAACTGACAAATATGTCTCACTGTGTACGAATATAAAAAACCCTTTGCGCTTTGTGCATACATTTTACGTTCATAAGCATTATTATTATCAGTATTCAGATCGAAAAAAATCATTGTCGATACACTATATATATATATTTCTTTTTTTTTGCTACATGACATAAAAACTTTAACATTAACATTAACAATTAAATTAACATTAACGTATATGTATCCAGCGTAGGGCCATCACATGCCTACGACGCTTTAAGTTTCAAATAAAAATTAAATTTTTCTAAGATCTGGATAGCCGAGTTGGTTAAGGCGCAATGTTTGTCCTGGACGACCTAGGGTCGACGGTTCGATCCCCAGCGGGTGACAAAATTTAACAGCGTTTTTCCAGGATATTCTTGTGCCTCTCGATAGAGTAAGTTCATATATATAATTAAACGTGAAAATTACTTCCGAAAATTACAGTTTAAGGTACCGTTTACTTAATTTTCAAACTTTTTAGCTGAGATTCAAACTGGATTCTGATCGGGATTCCAGATCAGGATCCTCGTCTGGAATCCCGATCAGAATCCAATTTGCGACCATTACATCTCACTTTGGGAATCTGACTGGATATCTGACCGGATTCCGAGTTGCAAGTAGGGAGTCTAGTATGTGTATGTGTGTGTTAATGTTCACCTTTCGGTATTACATGGCAACTCTCCTTCTTTCCTCTTATACTTCTCAATCCTCTCTCCAGTTTTTCGGCCCGGATCCGGAGCTAGTCGCGCCCCGTCAGGTGTTTTTTACCACGAGCATACAGTTATAGTCGTAGTTCGTACGTCCTATATCTGGAGCTACGTCAACGGCCCTTTGCACAACACGGCCAGGTGTCAGCATCGAGGCATACAGCTATAGTCGTAGTTCGTACGTCCTATATCTGGAGCTACGTCACTGCTCCTTGGCGATCACCAGCGAGACTTCGGACCCGGGAGTCGAACCCGAGAGATTTGACAGTCTTTTTAGTTTTGCCAGACCAGGGCGCTGTCCCCTTCCGTAGACCTACTGATTTAAGTGGGATCCGAACCACTGTAGTAGGGAGTCTAGTAAGAATCCAGCTGGAACCCTACGCAAATTTCTGCACGGGTTGTGGTCGCAGGAATAAACAAGATCGCGCAAAAAGAAAATGGAAACGGAAATGTAGTCTTTCTTTTTTCCCCTGGGATAAAACAGAAAATAACTAGGCTTTTAACGCTGGGCCTTTCGACCATGGGTGTCAATAGTTTTAACATAAACAATGCTCAATTTTTCCCTACTTTCTACCACGTGCTCCAAATAATCGGCACGTGATGTTTTTAAAGTTTTTGCTTCCTCATAGAGAAAGCTTTGTGATGGTAAAAAAATGTTTTTCGAGATTTTCATGAAAACGTGTTCAGAATGTTCCAAAACATCGAAAAATCACACGCGTGCGTGCGTGCGTGCGTGCGTGCGTGCGTGCGTGCGTGCGTGCGTGCGTGCGTGCGTGCGTGCGTGCGTGCGTGCAAGCGTGCGTGCGTGCGTATGTGTATCTGTATATGTATGAATCGGAAGTATGAATCGCGTTGACCTATTAAGCTTAAATTTCGCAGACATCATGTGTGATCAATAGTCAACATTTGGTCAAAATTTCGTAAAAAAATATTCAGTTGTTTTTTTTTGTGCGCCATTTTTTATTTTGTCAAAAATGTCTGTTCGCGCTCTAGCACTCACCATTTTTTAGCTATCGGGCTAAAAACGCGTACAGAGATAGAATATGATCACCCGATAATTCCATTAAAATTTTACGAAAATTGATCGAACTGTTTAAATTTTGTCATTGTGAATTTTTTTATTTCATGATTTTTTTTAGACACATTTTTTCGTATCAAATATTCATCTCCGAATAAAATAAGTGTCAGATTAGTAATGAGCATGAAAAAATACATGGAATTACAGTCCCGGACCGACAACTAATGAAAAAGTTTACCAGGCATTTTTATAGCCAAAATTGCAAAAATGTGTGATTTTAGGTATTTTTAAACAACGATTTCTTTGCTTTCCAATGGCATCGTAGAAAAACCCAGATGCCTATCGTGATCTACAGCAAGCCATACACAAGACGATGGATATGACGGTATTAAAAAGCTAGATAAAGAGGTATCACTAGGACTTCTGGAATTAAAATCGAAAGGGCAACAAAAAATATTCAGGTGCGCATACTTCCATGTATTTTTTCGCGTCAAGGGCAGATTCGACGAAGTGAAACCGTTTTGCATTAAAGTCTAAGACGTTGACGTTGAAAAAAAGTTGAAAATTGAAATTTTCATAGCGCATCCTCATAAAGTTAAAAATTGAAATTTTCATATCGCTTCCTCATAAAAGCTGAAAATTGAAATTTTCATATCGCTTTCTCATAAGGTTCCTTTATTTGCGAAGCTTCAAAAATACCGACAATGCTTCCTCATAGAAAAAGCTTCGCGAATAAATGAACCTTATGAGAAAGGGGGGAAAATTTCAACTTCTAACTTTTATGAAAAAGCGATATAAAATGTCAATTTTCAACTTTTATGAAAAAGCGATATAAAAATGTCAATTTTCAACTTTTATGAGGAAGCGATATGAAAATTTCAATTTTCAGCTTTTATGAGGAAGCGATATGAAAATTTCAATTTTTTTCCTTAAAATTGTTACAAACAAAAAACTTTTTTATTAACAATGTTTGCAACAAATTATTATATTCAAACGGCTTCTTTGAGCAAACTAACCCATAGTACCAAATTTGGGCCTCGTCTGATTATAAACAAACAAACTTTGTTATTAACAATATTAACAATAATCTGTTATGATTTTCCTCCTTTTTGGGTCGAATTATTACTTGATGCCAAATTTGGTAGTTTTCTGACCATAAATAAAAAAACTTTTTTGTAAACAATTTTATCAACTAATTATTATATCTAAATTGTTTCTCCCCTTAAACTAACCCATTATGCCAAATCTGGGCCTTTTCTGATCAATACTAAAGAACTTTTTGTTTAAACAATATATGGATCGAATTTAGCATATATCGGGTTTCAAATTCATATTTGATCCTTGTATCATAATCTTGACTCTGTGAGATATTATTTTATCCATTTCTCTTCCTGGTCCGTTCATAAATGACTATTATACTTATTAACTAAGGTGAGTGATAACGACGGTTGTCACCATTGGTTCGTTCTAACGGTAATTGATAAAAAATGTATATATATATCTCTATAATATAAAAAGATTTCGCCGCTGTCGCCGCC
This sequence comes from Ichneumon xanthorius, assembly GCA_917499995.1. Lineage (NCBI taxonomy): Eukaryota > Metazoa > Arthropoda > Insecta > Hymenoptera > Ichneumonidae > Ichneumon > Ichneumon xanthorius. Next base: position 525,281 of record OU824202.1, on the reverse strand, counting down.
GCCGTCGCCGCCGTGTCAAGAATCGAGGAGGGGGGGGGGGGTTAGAACAATAAGGGCTTAAGTCCACCCTTAATGGGCCTTGGAATTATAAGGGCCTAAGTCCATTTACGTTAAAGGGACTTGGAATAATAAGGGCTTATGTCTTTTTTTAAAATATGTACATATCTCTATAATATAAAAAGATTTCGCCGCCGTCGCCGCCGTGTCAAGAATCGACGGGAGGGAGGGGCGACCCTCCGTCCGTCTTTCCGTCTGAAGTATTTAGAATCATAAGGATTTACGTCCAGAAATGGGTGCGAGCGCGCGAAGCGCGCGAGTCACAATAACCCGCTAGTATATGTATAAATATATATATATATATATTGTGAGAGGAATTTCCGGGTGGAGGGCAAATCTATCGGAACCCTCCAGTACCGGTAAAGACGTCACAAAACCCCGTCCCTCGATCGGCTTATTTTTATCAATAATGGGCGCCATCCGCACACGGTGTGCGACCCGATCGGCAAAGATGTTAATAAAAGGATAAGGTGGTGTCCGGCTAGACAAGCAGCCATGGGGGAATGGTAGAGGGGCGGTCCGGTGAATTCGAGCTGAGTGAACACGAAACTGATTATCTCAACACAACATTGAGAGAGACGAAAATAATCATTTATTAAACAGAAATCTAATTCAAGCCAAACAATGAGAATAAAATAGTTTGAAGTCTCTCGCTCTCTCTCTCATCTTCCAACAAAAATCCTTAAAGGCTACCCGGTACAATTTCTTCCTGCTACACTCCCGACGGCTACTCAGTTCACCGACGAGAGGGATTGCCTAATGGCAATAAATTCCAAAATATAAGATAATTACGTGAAATACAAGAATGGCGAGAAATACAATAAATAACGCGACGTCCCTGGGTCCCTACTAAATTTCGGACGGCTCGCACACTCACACACACAAAATACACGCGGTAACAAAAGAAACGGCAAACGATCGGCGGTGTGTCTCTGCTGTCGCGCGGCAAGGTCAGAAGGACACTCGCTCACGGACGAAACCCGAACGCGCGACGACGTGAGGGTCTGCCTACGCGGGAAACACACGAAATTAGGAGTTTCAATTACCGGTAATAAGTCCAGGGAAAGTCGCACTGAAGAATCCTGGCGTACCCGGAGAAGCCGAGGCGATACGGATTCTCGCCGTTCTCGCTTTTCTTTCGCCGTTTGCCCGTCGAACAGCTGCCGCCGTGGACCGAAGTCTCGAATTTTATCAATCGCGAAAGAATAGCTCAGAGACCCGCACGTCTTGCCGTTAACGAATACACAATCACACACAACGGAAACCCTCGCGATTCCCGACCAATTCCGCAGAAAAGCTACGCACAGGCGACGCGAGCCCGTAGCGCTCGGCCCTTTTCTTAACACGAACAAATATCAAACGTAGAATATTCAGCCCGAGCCGGTGCTCGACGCCGCGACCGAGTTCCACACAAATTACAGCGAATCAGATAAATAATTAATCAAAACAACTACCGCGATAAAGAAGGTCCAATTATTCAATTTACGATCGGTTGCGAAAGGCTTACCGGTATCGAGAAATACAATCCAAAAGACAAGAAGGGAGCTCGAAAATCCCTTGTGGCTCGGGTGCGCAGAATTCCAATACGGTAGTCCGAGAGTGAGCTGCCCACCCCGTCACGCTACACCATTCGCGAGAGAATCCCCAAAAAACGGTTGTCGCTCATCGATCGGGATCGCGACAACCCCTCCCTTGCGCCTACTCTAATTCCCATAACCCAACGTACCGGTAACTGGCGCCTCGCAGGGCAGCCTCGCAATTACACCTTTTCGTAAGGCGCGCGCGAAGATTTTTTCGAATAGCGGCTGTCAGCTGATGGGTTATCGCAAATACGACGAAAAGGGTTGGCGACAGCCAAATAAAAAGGTCGCTGGTTGTCGTCGATGGATCCTTTTCCATCGTTGGGCGACGAGTATCGTGGCATAAGCGGAGAAAAACATCCTTCTGATGATGTGGATCGGAGGTTGCGGTTTCCACGTGCCTCCCAATGATATTCGTACCGATCGCTCTTATCAGGCGGTATTTCGCCTTCTCGAACCGGTAGATGGTTCATTTGTGTTCGACGAGTTCTCAATCCTCGCAGTAGTTGAACATGAAAATGATTCGCTTAAATTACTAATAATTCGTCTAATCCTATACTGAGCCCGCGGAATTGCCCGAGAAGGTAGAACGGTGCGCCGTGAGAGCGTATGACAGCCCGCTCTCGTCCATGTGGTTCTCGCTTTTGTGACGAGGCAAAAAAACTGCGTCACAATATATTGTGGGAGGAAATTCGAGCTTTCCTCGCACACCCGTCCGTCTGCCTTAAAAGAATCCCTCCCCTTTTAATTCTCCCTTTCGGGATGGGCGCCAGGCGCGTAAAGCGCCGAGGAGGATTTTAGGCACGGGTCTTACTCCCGACTAGGGATGGGCGATGTTTTTCGATTAATCGAAAATCGATGTTTTTTTTGTCACAATCGATAATTTTCAACCGATGTTTGTGAACACCGATTAATCGATGTTCGATGTTTTTCTCAGAAACATCGATTAAAAAATATATATATATTTATTTGTACCGGCATTCAATAGCGGTGCGCTTTTTAACTCCCGACTGCCCGCTAGGGCAAAAAGACGGGAGTTATGCGTTTCACGGCGATCGCGGGACTTTGCGCGTTTCCTTGGTATCCAGTGTTCTCCAAATCCACAAAAAATCTCTTGACAAAATTTGTCAAGTAGTTTCTTTGAATCGTGGTCTGTGTTTTTTTTCAGGTTTTGTTACGATGCGATGCGATTTCACAGAGATAAAGACTTTTCGGAAAAAATAGTGTTTGTCCATATCGAAATTTCAGCGAGATATGCCGCCATCTTTTGCCTTTTCACCGTGTATCGCAGCTAATTTCACAGTGGCTCAATGCACGATCTCCCGAACCTTATGCGTTTCGCTACGAATCAGCTGCGAACACTATATACTGTAACGTGGCAAAAATGGCCACGTTACTTATGAAAGTTAAGCGCTCATTTCTTGAGGAAAACTATTAGTGCACGGCCGTCCGTCGTACGTCGCAGCTCAGGGGTGGCTCCGCCGGTCCGATTGGTATGGAAATAGAATTATTATTAACGGACGAAATGTTTATTTTTATGTGACCGTGGGCGGTCGAGGGAGCCCGCATCGAGGAGCCACGGCATCAGCCGCACCGATACCTGCCTGGAGTCCCGAGAAATGCCGCCCAGATCAGCTGTACCGAGTCGTCGTCGCTTGCAGCATACTCCCCGCCCGGCTGTCAGAGTCGCGCGTTATCATAGATCCGGGGTAAAGCATCTTCCCGGATCGTCGAACTGGTCCCGAGGAAATCATCAGGGCCAGCCGCTGCACCTCAGTAAGGGTTCTCGTCGAGGACGTCGTTGAAGAGTTCTTTTCGATCATCGGAGGAAGGATCTTCGTCCGGGGCAATAATTGTCCATTGAATTTGCCGCCGGCGTGTCAAGCACACTTGCGCCGAGCGCGACGGGCCGCAGCGTATCGGCGCGCGCGAGCGCCGAAGATCGACGGTCGATGACGGCGATTACCGAGGATTCGGAAACGGTAGCGATTAGGCCGGGTGGGGTAAAGAGTGCGGGCCTCAAGGCCACCGCGGGAGATAACGGGTCGGCTTCTCCGGCATCCGCCGAATCCGCGACTTGACCGTACTTCCATTTGCACCGTCGCGCTTGTTATTACTTGTTTAGTAAATTCGCGCGTTAAGTCACCTCGGGATCGTGCCCACGGGGGTTGCCGTTGTTTGTATCGTCGTCTACGGGCGGTTCGCCGGCGATTCGTGTACGCTCAGTTTGGTTATTGGTTATTGTTTTTATCTCCGAGTCAGTTTTCCGCGTTTGGATCTATGTTGTGTGTTTTGAGCGTCTCGAGCCGACCGTCATCCCGCAGACCGTCCCGCATCGCGATAATTCGGTGTGTATGTGTGAGCGTTGAGCGAGATCCCGAGTATTGTCGGGACTTTATTGTAACCTGTTACTGCGGGTGCCGTCGAGTTGTGACGGACCTGTCGACTTTTCTTTTTGTGGAAGGTTTTCCTCCGGGATTTGCCCGGTCTCCTTCCCGTCGAGTCATTAATTTATGTTGTAATAAACTCAGATTTTCGAGTCATTACTGATTGTAGTTTATTTACCGATCGAACGCGCCCCTGACCCAGCCACTCTGCCCTTGAGATTGACAGCGGTTAGTCGGGAAATTGTTTTGTTCTCCCCGGTACGAATGGTCGTACCTGGCGCCCCGGGTTAAAAATAAAAGGGGAGAACTGATAGCGTTTTAGTAGGAAATTTTCCTCGGCGAGTATTGTCGCTACAATACATACTGTGATTTTTTTTCATTATTATTATTTTTTAATTAATTCTAATTTTATAATTACGGTGTTTTTTTATAATTACGGTGTTTCGTGCGTGATCAGTGTGTGAATTAACTATATTCGGTGTAAAATAATAAGTAAGGTTAAGTGCGTAAAAAAAAGAGGTTGAAAAATTCTCTAAAACTCTGAAATACTTGACAGAAAGAGTTTGAAAACTACTAAAAAAAAAAAGAAAGAATTTGATCGATAAAACAATAATTCTATAACAAAGTTCATCGAAGACAAAATTGTTCCAAAAAACAAAAATTTGTTTTTTTTTATCGTTGCTCATACATTGCATGGCTGACACCGAAGTAATTGCGCAAGGCTTTATTCTGTTTGCAACAAAAATTGTTTATGGTCGAGTTATACAAACTTCCATTACTGCTCTAATGCAGAAGTTACAGAATTCAGCAAACTTTTTATACACCGACCATGAAAAATCATGGTACGAAGGGAATGAGGCGCTGCGCAGTAACTTTGGTTCAACAGGGCAATCGAAAGATACAACATGTAACAAATTGGAAAAAGATTGGCTTCGATGAATTGTATTACAGAATCTTTTTGCTTTTTTTTTATTAAATTTTCTATCTATCTATTTCTATGTTTATCGCAACAGTTTTTTTTCTAAATTTAATCTACCGTGTAATCTCTCGAAATTAAAAAAAAATGAACCATGTTCATATTAGACAAACTCACCTACAGGCTTGATAAAAAACGACTTGAAAAAAATCTTACAATAAAGTACGTGCTCAAAAAAGATATGAACTCAAAAAAGCATTAAATAAAAAAAATTAAAATTAAAAAAAACTCCCGACTGCGGAATATGACTGAATGACTGAAAAAAGTACATAAAAAAATAAAACCGACTTAAAAAAATCGTATAAAAAAATAGAAAAAATAAAGTGATAAAAAAATCTTACAAAAAGATTGAAATAATTAACGATAAAATATTAATTTTCACGGAAGCTCCCTCTATTATCTTGTCCATCGACATTTGCTGCTATAATAATAATAATAATAATACTAATAATAATTATATATAATAAAATTAATAAGTTTTCGTGACCCCTATATTTTTTTGCATTTTCGTGTACCGTCCGACTGGGGAACAACGAATATGAGTGCCAGACCGTTGCCAAATGTACCAATCCGAAAATATTTGCCCTCAAAGTTGGAAAAAAAATCGATTTTTCGCCTTTCCAGACAAATTGCTCGCGATATATGTCAATTTTTGCACTCGTGTGTGTGCGACTACACGCGAGCACACTATTGGATGCATTTTTTCCCCGCATGGGCTCCAAAATTTTGTTTTTTCGCCATTTATGTGTTTTTTCAACCTCGGCGACACCCTGTATTTCGTGATTCCGAGCGAAATACGGGTCAAATCTGGCAATTTTTTGCACTCTCGAGTTGCGTCCGGCTGGGGAACGACGAATATGATTGCTGAACCGCTGCCGAATGTCTTAATTCGAAAATATTCGCTCTCGAAGCTGAAAAAATTTCCGGCGACATTTTACTTTTTGGCGTGTCACGGCGAATTACTCGCGAAATATGTCTATGCGTGCGCGCGTGTGTATGCGACTACACTCGAGCACCCTATTGAATGTATTTTTTTACCTCATGTGCTGTAAAAAAATTTTTTTACGTTAATTATGTGTTTTTTCCAACTTCGGCGAAACCCTGAATTTCGTGATTCCAGGCGAAATACGGGTCAAATCTGGACATTTTTTGCACTCTCGAGTTGCGTCCGCGAGGGGAACGACGAATATGGGCGCTGAACCGATGCCGAATGTTTTACTTCGAAAATATTCGCTCTCGAAGCTGCAAAAATTTCCGGCGATATTTTACTTTATGGCGTCTCAAGGCGAATTACGCGTGAAATATGTCCGCGTTTTCACGCGTGTCTATGCGACACGAGTACCCTATTGCATGTATTTTTTTACCTCATATGCTGTAAACATTTTTTTACGTTAATTATGTGTTTTTTCCAACTTCGGCGAAACCCTGTATTTCGTGATCCCGAGCGAAATACGGGTCAAATCTGGCAATTTTTTGCACTCTCGAGTTGCGTCCGCGAAGGGAATGACGAATATAGGCTCTGAAGCGATGCCGAATGTTTTAATTCAAAAATATTCGCTCTCGAAGCTGAAAAAATTTCCGGTGACATTTTACTTTTTGGCGTGTCACGGCGAATTACTCGCGAAATATGTCTATGTGTGCGCGCGTGTATATGCGACTACACTCGAGCACCCTATTGAATGTATTTTTTTACCTCATGTGCTGTAAAAAAAAATTTTTACGTTAATTATGTGTTTTTTCCAACTTCGGCGAAACCCTGTATTTCGTGATTCCAGGCGAAATACGGGTCAAATCTGGACATTTTTGCACTCTCGAGTTGCGTCTGGCTGGGGAACGACGAATATGAGCGCTGAACCGCTGCCGAATGTCTTAATTCGAAAATATTCGCTCTCGAAGCTGAAAAAATTTCCGGCGACATTTTACTTTTTGGCGTGTCACGGCGAATTACTCGCGAAATATGTCTATGTGTGCGCGCGTGTATATGCGACTACACTCGAGCACCCTATTGAATGTATTTTTTTACCTCATGTGCTGTAAAAAAAATTTTTTACGTTAATTATGTGTTTTTTCCAACTTCGGCGAAACCCTGTATTTCGTGATTCCAGGCGAAATACGGGTGAAATCTGGACATTTTTGCACTCTCGAGTTGCGTCCGGCTGGGGAACGACGAATATGGGCGCTGAACCGATGCCGAATGTTTTACTTCGAAAATATTCGCTCTCGAAGCTGCAAAAATTTCCGGCGATATTTTACTTTATGGCGTCTCAAGGCGAATTACGCGTGAAATATGTCCGCGTTTTCACGCGTGTCTATGCGACTACACACGAGTACCCTATTGCATGTATTTTTTTACCTCATATGCTGTAAACATTTTTTTACGTTAATTATGTATTTTTTCCAACCTCGGCGAAACCCTATATTTCGTGATCCCGAGCGAAATACGGGTCAAATCTGGCAATTTTTTGCACTCTCGAGTTGCGTCCGCGAAGGGAATGACGAATATAGGCTCTGAAGCGATGCCGAATGTTTTAATTCAAAAATATTCGCTCTCGAAGCTGAAAAAATTTCCGGTGACATTTTACTTTTTGGCGTCTCAAGGCGAATTACGCGTGAAATATGTCTATGTGTGCGCGCGTGTATATGCGACTACACTCGAGCACCCTAATGAATGTATTTCATGTGCTGTAAAAAAAATTTTTTACGTTAATTATGTGTTTTTTCCAACTTCGGCGAAACCCTGTATTTCGTGATTCCAGGCGAAATACGGGTCAAATCTGGACATTTTTGCACTCTCGAGTTGCGTCCGCGAGGGGAACGACGAATATGGGCGCTGAACCGATGCTGAATGTTTTACTTCGAAAATATTCGCTCTCGAACCTGCAAAAATTTCCGGCGATATTTTACTTTATGGCGTCTCAAGGCGAATGACGCCTGAAATGTGTCCGCGTTTTACGCGTGTGTATGCGACTACACACGAGCAACCTCGGCGACACCCTGTATTTCGTGATTCCAGGCGAAATACGGGTCAAATCTGGACATTTTTGCACTCTCGAGTTGCGTCTGGCTGGGGAACGACGAATATGAGCGCTGAACCGCTGCCGAATGTCTTAATTCGAAAATATTCGCTCTCGAAGCTGAAAAAATTTCCGGCGACATTTTACTTTTTGGCGTGTCACGGCGAATTACTCGCGAAATATGTCTATGTGTGCGCGCGTGTATATGCGACTACACTCGAGCACCCTATTGAATGTATTTTTTTACCGCATGTGCTGTAAACATTTTTTTGACGTTAATTATATGTTTTTTCTAACTTCGGCGAAACCCTGTATTTCGTGATTCTGGGAGAAATACGGGTCAAATCTGGCAATTTTTTGCACTCTCGAGTTGCGTCCGGCTGGGGAACGACGAATATGGGCCCTGAACCGCTGCCGAATGTTTTAATTCGAAAATATTCGCTCTCGAAGTTGAAAAAATGTCCGGTGACATTTTACTTTTTGGCGTCTCAAGGCGAATTACGTGTGAAATATGTCCATATGTTCACCCGTGTGTATGCGACTACACACGAGCAACCTATTGGATGTATTTTTTTTACCTTAATATGCATCGAAAATTGAATAATTACGGTTTTTATGTGTATTTTTACATTTTTTATTTTTTTTTGTGTCCCATCTGTACGAGATTTTTACACACCCCACTTCCCCAGGATTGTTGATGATTGCCACGTTATAATAAATTTTTAGTCCAGGTATAAATATATATTTTTGAAAATTAATTTCACATTGCTTTCCCCTCTTTTTTTAAAGCGGAAGCCGAAATTTATCGACAAATTAATGTGTTTATTAATGTGTTAATGTGTGATTTATTTAATTTACAAAAATAAAGGCAATTTCGTTGTTTGTTCGCTCATAAAGCAAGGTTTGTTTTTATGTCAAAGCGTGTTTTCGAGATAAAAAGAGGAAGCAATGGGAAATTTTTAACTTCCACTTAAAAAGAAAATAATTTTTTAATAACGTCCAATAAAAAAAAATTGATTCAACAATTAATTTGATGTGATGTTGACACCCAGCAACCGCATTACAAGTTGTAATCGAAAAACGATAGATATAATGTATATCTCGAGGACAATACTTCGGACCGTTTCAAATTCACGCGGAGTAGTATATTCATCGTTTAAGGATGCATCACACATATATTCCCAATCAAAAGTTTAATTCAATCAAAATTTTAGTACTTCCCGACATGCCAAAAATCTGAAAAAAAATCAGCCGTACTATGTCAAGACTTTTGATTTGGCATAATAATAATAATGCCAAAAGTTGTTAACAAATGATTACAAAAATTAATTGTTTTAAACAAATTAGACAACTTTGGATTTTTTCATTTTAAATGAATTCCTTGAATTTTTAGAATTCATATGAATGTTTTCAGAATTTTCTAACATTTAAATTTTTGTTTTTTGCTTCCTCATAGAGGAAGCTTTGTTTTGGTGAAAAAAAAAATTTCGAGATTTTAATGAAAACGTGTTCAGAATGTTCGAAAACATCGAAAAATCACATTTAGAAAAATGTGTGTGTGTGTGTGCGTGTGTGCGTGCGTGCGTGCGTGCGTGCGTGCGTGCGTGCGTGCGTGCGTGCGTGCGTGCGTGCGTGCGTGCGTGCGTGCGTGCGTGCGTGCGTGCGTGCGTGCGTGCGTGCGTGCGTGCGTGCGTGCGTGCGTGCGTGCGTGCGTGCGTGCGTGCGTGTGTGCGCGTGTGTGCGTGTGTGTGTGTGTGTGTGTGTGTGTGTGTGTGTGTGTGTGTGTGTGTGTTTTTCTCTCGGTAGGTGGAAAAATGCAGTTACGCACACCGGCAGTGTTGCCGGTAGTGTGGGACTCCTCC
>OU824202.1:480405-510405 GCA_917499995.1 Ichneumon xanthorius | reverse complement strand
GGTGGGCGCCCTTAAGGGCTATCGCGACCGCATACAACAGAGGGTTGCTGAACGGTCAGAGGGTTTTAACATGCGTGTTCGAAGAATTACAACGAAGAGGCCTTGAAAAAGTCGCATGCGTCCGCGGCATAGACAAAGAAATCAGAAGTAAGTAATATTTATTAATTATTATTTAGCCCTTATCATTTATAGGACCGGCCTCTCTCCAATTACTCAAGAGTTCCCTTAGACGCTTAAAAAAAAAAAAAAAAAAATCGCGTATCTCTCGACGTTCTCGAGATATTTAGCAATTTCACTTTGAGGGGGGCTTGTTTCATGACTTTTATTAGTGGATATGGTTAAGCCACCCCCGCTTGACACCCCCGCAGGGGGTGCCCAAAACGTTGTCCGTTTTCGCCTATCTCTCACCGTTTCCGAGATATTTGATAATTTCACTTTAAGGGGTTGCATCAAGCATCGTTATTGGGGTGTTTTTATTGGTGGATCGCGATCGATTGCCCGACTGCACACCCCCCTGTGTAACCCCCCAAAATTCGTCCGTTTTCACGTATCTCTCACCGTTCTCGAGATATTTGGCGATTTATCCTTAAGAGGCAGCTTCACCGTGCGACCGCTCAGTTTGACCGCCTCTTAGTAGCCTGCGACAGCCTCATTAGAGAGCACGGTGAAGCTGACCGATTCTCGAGATATTTGACAATTTATCCTTAAGAGGCAGCTTCACCGTGCGGCCGCTCGGTTTGACCGCCTCTTAGCAACCTACGACAGCCTCATTAGAGAGCACGGTGAAGCTGACCGATTCTCGAGATATTTGACAATTTATCCTTAAGAGGCAGCTTCACCGTGCGGCCGCTCGGTTTGACCGCCTCTTAGCAACCTACGATAGCCTTATTAGAGAGCACGGTGAAGCTGACCGATTCTCGAGATATTTGACAATTTATCCTTAAGAGGCAGCTTCACCGTGCGGCCGCTCGGTTTGACCGCCTCTTAGCAACCTACGATAGCCTTATTAGTGAGCACGGTGAAGCTGACCGATTCTCGAGATATTTGACAATTTATCCTTAAGAGGCAGCTTCACCGTGCGGCCATGCGGTTTGGGCGTCAGTTAGTAATATACGACAGCCGTATTAGCAGCGTACGGTGAAGCTGCCTCTTAAGGTGAAATTGTCAAATATCTCGAGAACGGTGCGAGATAGGCGAAAACGGCCAAAATTTTGGGGGGTTGCACAGGGGGGTGCGTAGTCGGACGCTCGAACCCGATGCGCCAATAAAATCACCCCCATAATGATGATTGAAGTTACCCTTAAAGTGAAATTGTTAAATATCTCGAGAACGGTGCGAGATAGGCGAAAACGGCCAAAATTTTGGGGGGTTGCACAGGGGGGTGCGTGGTCAGACGGACGGACCCGATGCACCAATAAAATCACCCCCATAATGATTATTGAAGTTACCCTTAAAGTGAAATTGTTAAATATCTCGAGAACGGTGAGAGATAGGCGAAAACGGACAAAATTTTGGTCACCCCCGTTGGGGGTACATAGCAGGAGATAGCCTATCCGATCCGCCAATAAAAATCTTGAAACCACCCCCTTAAAGCGAAATTATTAAATATCTCGAGAACGGTGAGAGATACGCGAAAACTGACAAAAATGTTAGCGTTGTAAGGGGTAACTTAAGCTAATCCAGGAGAAAAAAATTCGATAATATCGTTTGAGCGTGCCATGAAGTTGACCCTTTTCATTTATTGTATAGGTTATCGCCTCTTGGATGCAACGAGTGATGAAGAAGCAGACCTCATAGAGCAAACACGGATTGTGGAAGAAGAAGAGAATCAGGCCGCCCAACATTCCAGAAATTGTAAGTATTCTAAAGTAAAAGAGAAAGCAAATTGTTTCAACAGCGACATTTTTTCAGCTTCTCAAGGAACTGCGGAAGAAGAGCAGCCCAATGAACGTGAACCTGTAGCAGGACCATCTAAAGTCAAGGAGCTTATACCAGGACCACACGGTTTGTGCAGCCCTGAGACATTCGACCTCCAGGAACGCCAACCATGGGAATTTTCTGACGGTTATGAAGCAGAGAAGCCGGAAAAAGACTACCGCTGGGTTCAACAGCTCTTGGGTCTCGCAGGTAAATATTTGCGCCCACTTGTAGAAATAATAAATTATAGAATAATTTGTATTCATTACATTTTATCATGTAGATCGCCTATAACGTGCAGGTCTGGGTTTCTAGGATTATAAGGTACTGATAATTTACATTTATTCTACTGTATCAATGAATTCTAAATGATAGTATATAATTTCGTTTGCAGAAGTACAAGAGGGTTCGGGCCGGCCGCGTAACGCTGCTAGGAATGAGTCATTCGGAGACATCAGGCCACCAGGAGATCGATTCGAAATTATTCAAGACGCCGTGCGTTATTTTAAACGCTTCAAGCTCCGCGGACGTGAGACGACGATGCGCGTTCGTCAACCACCGGCCAGTTTTAATAGTGTTATAGAGTGGCTAGAAGGGGCGTTCCGCGATCTCCTGATGCATATCACCAGCTCCTGCGAGGGTAGTGATTATGCGGGCATCTCGTTTACCGCGAGCGGTCTAGCGCACGGTCCCGTATGGGTTTCTTTTCGACCGGTACGCGATCTCACTTTTCAAGATATATGGCAGTTGATAAGCAGTGTTGCTCAAAGTGCCACTTCTTTAAATATTGACGACGAGTGTAATATAAAAACGTGTATCGTCAAGGGTGTAGAGGGTAGGGGTCGGAAAAAACTTACGTATGAGGGCATCGCAAAACGATCCATTCTATCGATTCGAAACGACGATAATTTATGTTTACCGCGCTCATTGGTCACAGCCCGGGCGTACGCTGAACGAGGAGAAATACGAAGTGGTGCGCTCGACACTAATTGGCACCGTATAAGACAACCCAGAGGATTATTACAAAAGAATGCAGCGCTTGAGCTTACGACAGCCGCAAATGTGCGTGTGCCGAGGGCGGGTTGCGGTGTGCGTGAGGTTGCGAGCTATCAGGATTATTTGGCTCGAGACGGCATCGCGATCGTGGTTTTTGAGTTCTTGAGCTTAGGGACTCGTAGGAAAAAAGCGCTGTTCGATGGCACACAACAAGTTTTGGATACAGTAGGCACGATTCGACACACTCTGTATATTCTGTATAGCGAACGTTCGCACCATTTTGAGCCGATTTTATATCTCATGGGCGCTGTAGGCAGTTCAAATTTTTGCACGAGTTGTAACGCTCTATATCGGCGAGCAGAGCACAGATGTTCAAAAAAAAAAAATGTCCGCGATGCTGGGTATCGCCTCCGTGCAACCAGACCTTAAACAACGCTCTCAATTGCACGACATGTAATCGCGATTTTTTTGGAGCAGAGTGTTTTCGAAATCATACGATCGATAGAAAGTATTATCGTAAGACAGTCAACGTTTGTAAAGTTCTGAGACGCTGTCGTAACTGTTTTCAAGCGGTACGACCTTTGGAAGAGAAAAAGAAACACAAATGCGGCGTAGGATTCTGTAAAATATGTAAATCTGTTCAACCGTTCAATCATCTGTGCTTCGTGACACCGATACGCATAAAAGATCTAAAAAAAACAAATCTCTTTATTTTTTATGACTTCGAAACGCAACAGTGTACGCCTGTAAACGGAGACGCGACTACATTCGTACATGAGCCGAATCTTTGCGTAGCTCAGCGAGTTTGCACTCTTTGCTGCGACAACGATTCTATCGCTGAACCCTGTGAAAATTGTGGCCCCCACGAGTTTGTATTCAGACATAATCCCGTAAGTCAGCTCGTGGAATTAGCGATGCAAAATGCCGAAAAATATGCGAAAACAATCTTAATTGCACATAACGCAGGAGGTTTTGATGCCCAGTTCGTCTTACGATACCTGATTAACGAGAAAAAAACACAGTTACCGACGCTAATAATGAACGGCACAAAGATTATCACCATGCGTATCGGGAAGATCGTGTTTCTCGATAGCCTACACTACTTTCATATGCCTCTAAGTGCTCTACCAAAGGCCTTCGGCCTGCAGGGTGCCACTGCTAAAGGGACTTTCCCACATTTGTTCAACACACCCGAAAATCAAAATTATGTCGGCCCTCTACCACCTATAGAATATTATAGTCCTGAAACGATGCGAACGGCTGAGCGAGAAAAATTATATGCCTGGTACAGCGAGACGACAGCCGCCAATTATGTATTCGATTTTGCAAAAGAGATTGTAGAGTACTGCACGACCGATGTCACGATACTGAGACAAGCATGCGTGGTTTTCCGCAAAATGTTCATGACCATTGGCAACGTTTGCCCCTTTGACGAGAGCACGACAATAGCATCAGCGTGCTTTCAGGTTTTTCGTAAAAATTTTCTGAAACCCGAGACGATTGGCGTTATACCAGCGGGTGGATATAGATGGGCGCATAATCAGTCGAAAAAAGCGGTCTCGTGGCTCGTGTGGATGGAGCATTCTCTCGGTCAGCGCATTATTCATGCAGGCCGATCGCGCGAGTTTAAATTACCTCAAAACCTGCTGGTTGACGGTTACTATGAAACCCCTGACGCAACACACGTATTACAATTTCACGGCTGTTACTGGCACGGGTGTTCGCGCTGCTTTCTCATGAACAGAGCTGGAGAGTGCGGCGGTATACCGATGAACGAGCGTCTCGAGAGAACCATCGCTATAGCTAATAGAATCAGAAACAGCGGCTATGAGTTAACAGAAATATGGGAGTGCGAGTATGACCGTATGTTAAAAGCCGACACAGAAATGCGTGCAGTCATTGAAAATCATTCGCTAGTCACATCAGAGCCTCTCAATCCGCGCGACGCTTTCTTTGGTGGCCGTACAGAAAACATGGTTACGCTCTACGATGTAAAGGATACAGAGCAAATACGATACGTCGATGTTTGCTCTCTGTATCCATACATCTGTAAGTTTGGAAAGTATCCTGTAGGCCACCCGAGAGTGTATGTCGGCGACGAGTGTATGGAATTGACAGGCCCTGATAATACCGATCTTTCACGGATTGAGGGCCTCGTTAAATGCACGGTATTACCGCCGCGTGATCTGTATCACCCTGTGCTACCTGTACGCATGCACCAGCGACTGCTCTTTGCTCTGTGTCGTAGTTGTTGTGAAATTATGAATCATGAAGCATGCACGCACGAAGATCCTAGTGAGCGCGTGTTCGACGGTACGTGGGTAGTGGATGAGGTGCGAAAAGCTGTCTCGTGCGGATACAGGGTGATACGCGTAAACGAAATTTGGCAATATGAGATAACACAGCTTAATCGGGATACACAGCAGGGTGGCCATTTTACCGAATACATAAATACTTTTTTGAAAATCAAGCAGGAGGCCAGCGGCTGGCCTGAAAAATGTTTGGGAGACGAGGCAGCGCAAGATCAATATATCACAGCCTTTGAGCAGTCTGAGGGCATTAAACTAAATCGCACAGCAATAGAAAAAAACCCTGGTTTACGCTCCGTAGCTAAACTATGCCTCAATTCATTCTGGGGTAAATTTGGTCAGCGTGAAAACCTGCCACAAACAGCGATAGTTTCGACGCGCAAACAGCTCATGGAGTTGCTGAGTAGTCCCGAGCACGAGATCACCGGTATTTTGCCTGTAAATCATAAAATACTGTATGTCAATTATATAAGCACCGATGACTCTGTAACACCATCAGGTATAGCAAGCGCCGTCATTGCGGCCTATACCACAGCTCAGGCACGCTTGAAATTGTATAGCTATCTCGAACCGCTAAATACCCGTGCTCTGTACTGCGACACGGACTCTGTTATTTACGTGACCAAGAACGATCCGCGTGAGTATGAGCCGCCAATAGGTCAGCTATTAGGAGATCTTACTAACGAGCTGAGCGAGGGTAGCTATATTACAACTTTTGTTTCGGGCGGGCCAAAATTTTATTCGTTTATAGTGCGTGCTCCCGACGGATCGGAAAGCGAAGTCTGCAAGGTAAAGGGAATATCACTCAATTTTGGAAACAGTGCGTTAATCAATTACCAATCAATACGATCATTTATACTTGGCGAAAGAGAGGAGCCGATTGTGTTACACTACAAGGCAATTAGACGCACGGCGTTTCATCACGTTGTCACGAAGCCCGAAACGAATTCGTGTAAACCGTCTAGCATCAAGCGAAGACCCGCTGGTGTATACGGGTCGTTGCCTTATGGCTATAAAGATTAGCGATAAATTACCGCCATATACTGTAAACCGCCATATACTGTAAACCGCCATATACTGTAAAATATACTGTAAAAAAATATACTATGAAATGGGTGCCTGACCAATTCCTTTATCACCGTCCGTAACAAGAGTATTTTACTCACTCCCTAAGATGGATACGCGGTGGAAACATCCTTGGACCTCAATGATTTGTGGTCCAACAGGCTGCGGTAAAACATATTTTGTGAAAAAGTTTCTAAAGTTTATTTCGCAAATGAACAGTGAACCGTTCGAGAGAATTATTTTCTATTATTCCGAATGGCAATCTGCATACACGGAGTATGGAACATCGATAGAATTTCATGAGGGATTACCGCAAAGTGCAGATTATGCGAGCGATCCACGCGCTAAACTCATAATTATCGACGACTTAATGAGGGAGGCCTCGAATAACAGTGTTGTCGATCTATTTACTAAAGGCAGTCATCATAAAAATTTAAGTGTGATTTTTATAACGCAAAACTTATTTCATCAGGGTAACGGGCAACGGGATATCTCGCTGAATGCTAATTATATAGTTGTTTTTAAAAATCCTCGTGATCGCGCTCAAATACAGCATTTAGCGCGTCAGATATATCCTGAAAATCCGCGCTTTTTGCAAGAGGTTTATCACGACGCAACGTCTAAACCACACGGATATTTGTTACTAGATTTGAAACAAGCGACACCGGATAATTGTAGATTTCGCACCTGCATCTTTCCCGATGACCCCCAGCATTTTGTGTACGTACCACGAAAGAAATTAAAAAGCAACTACACGTCCGGAGAATTACCAGTTCTGCGTTTATAATGACGGACAACGGATCGGCTCGCTACAAAAAGAACGTTGCGATAACGCAAGCCCTTCGGTATTCCGACAAGGAGCAGCGCAAACAGACTTCAAGTGTCATTCAATGTCTTGTCGATTGCGCATTGTACATCCTACGTAACAACGCGCCACTGAAGACTCGGGGATACTTGTCGTGGAAAAAAGGTGAAAAGGAGTGATTCGCCCAAATAATTATCAGTCAATTTCTTGTAATGGCACGCAGCGGATCACCGCTCTGCAAGAAGTACGCTGCAATATTGCAAGCCCTTCAGCATTTCAGTAAAGAGCAGCGGGAAGCCTTTTTGCGTAAAGCAGATCCCCGTATAATCCGTTGTATTTGCGAGTGTGCTCTGAACATTCTTCAGGGTAACGTGCCTCTGAAGCCTGCTCAGAAGAAAAAACTACGTAGGCACGCGCCTGTTCTTCGGCGCTTAGCAGCGAGAAAAGGCAGTTGGAAGAGTAAGAAACGGTTTGTTATACAGAGCGGCGGATTCTTGCCCCTTTTGCTCGCACCAATACTAGGCACCGTCCTGTTAAATTTGATTGGCGGCTGATAATGGAGCATGCAAGGAAAATGGTGCTAGTACCCGAGGAGAATCTATTACAGTTGAACACCTCGAGTCATCGACAACAAGCTTTTGCTGCGGGTTCACCACCATCGCAGGAGGCGCAGACTATTAGTGCTACCTTGAGCAGATTGGACACCGAAATGAATGAAATTTTGAATTCTAATAAATACAAGGATGAGAGAGAAAAGTGGGCGGCATATTTGGCTGTGCTTCAGCGCTATCTTCATTTTGTCGATAGTGAACGAACCCATCAGCAACTTGAACTCCTGAAAAAAGAAGGCGCAGCCCCATTGGAGGGTGCTGATAAAAAAAGCGAAATCTCTACACGTATGAACGACTCCATTATAATTGAAAGTGTACCGCAAAAATTTCGACCCAAAGCGAAGCTTCTGCTGCGTCGTTTGCACGATGCGCGTTCGCCAAATTTTTCTTGGAACGCCGCGGGAACCGTTTCTATCGAGGGAAAACCCATCAAAGACTCGAATATTGTCGACCTCATGAACGATGCTATGCGTGCAAGAAAAGTCTCCAAACCTGCGGGACGCAAAGCCTTTGCCGCTTTTTTAAAAGCGATACAAACACCTCGAGAATTTGTCGGGAATGAGGAACTATGGCTGGAATCAAGGGCGAACTCAACACTACAACAGGATCAAACAAGTAGCAGTGACGGTGGTGATATCAGCGATGTCAGCAGTCAGTCACCGCCGTACTACAGTGATAAGAGCACAGGAGCAACACGTGCTGTGCAGAGTGGTTCTGGTTGTTACAGCAAGAAAAGACGTGTAACTTGGGCTAGCCTTAAATTATAAAGATGAAAATATTAGAAAAAGTGTACTTCAACCCCTCCTATGAAGCATCGTTTTCGGGCGCAACTCGGTTGCTGCGAGAGGCTCGGAAGAAAAAAATTTCCGCCAAGAAGACCCTACAGTGGCTTGAGTCTCAGGATGCTTACACAAAGCATAGACCTGTGAGGCGTCGATTTCCGCGACGTTTTTACAATGTGCGAAACATTGACGATGTTTGGGAGGCTGATCTTGTAGATCTTCGCTCTATCAAAGATTACAACGACGGCTATGTTTATCTCCTCGTAGTTATAGATGTTCTTAGTAAATACGCATGGGTTGTGCCTCTATACGATAAGACAGCGACATCTGTCACTAAAGCGTTTACGCATATATTATCACAAAAAATCAGTAACGGTAGAGCACCGATTTGTTTACAATCGGATAGAGGTAAAGAGTTTATAGGTGCTGCATTCCAGACTTTCTTGGAGAAGAAGAACATTCGGTTCCGAGCTGCAAGAAACCCCGATATAAAAGCCTCTATTGTGGAGCGGTTTAATAGAACACTAAAAGAAAGAATGTGGCGTTATTTCACATACTCTAGAGAGAAACGTTACATCGACGTTCTGCAGGATATTGTCTCGGCGTACAACCATACGCGGCATAGCAGCATAAAAATGACTCCTGCCTCTGTGACATTAGCCACAGCCGCTAGCGCTCGGGCTAATCTGATGCAGCGCTACAGACCTCCTGAGCAGCAGCACAGGCCTCCTAAATACAGGGTAGGCGATGTTGTGCGCATCAGTAGTGCAAAGGCGGCCTTTGCAAAAGGTTACGAGAGCGGCTGGACCAGCGAGCTATTTAAAATACACCGTGTATCAGACACTCGATGGCCAGTGGTATACATCTTACGTGACCTTCACGACGAAGATATCGACGGTATCTTTTACGAACCCGAATTATCGAGAGTGCAAACACAGAGGAAGAAAGGCCAATCAAAATGAAAGAGGAGTTTTATATGGTTTTACCTAGCAATAGTAGCATGGAATATTACCCTGATAATAAGACAACACGATTCACTACTCATTTACCACAGTGTGTGACTTTGCACGGTAGTTGGGCTGTTTCTTTAGCCGAAATACACATACCCATGACGATTCTACATGTACTACCCGAGGGCGAACAGAATTTTATTAACATTGTAACGAGAGTTATGAAACCTGATGCGGGACTAGACTTTATTAGAGAAGACCGTATTTGTGTACCACCCGGTGTATACCGTAGTATCGACAAATTACTTGAAACAATTAATGAGATAAAATACGTAGCTGGACACTTGAGGTTTCAATGTGGACACAATGGATACGTGACAGTGTCGCGCATCTGCAACACCTGCACGAATTCGGAACATGCCTTTTATTTTTCTGACGTGTTGAATAAGATTTTAGGATTTTCTCATGATCACGGAATAGTGGTTCAAAGCGATACTAAGTACATCGATTAGAGACCCGCCGGTCTAACCAACGGTATTCCAAATATGTTCTTCGTTTATACTGATATATGTGAACCCTACATCACGGGAGATGTGCATACACCTCTGCTCCGTGTCGTTCCCTCAGTCGCCGCTGATAATTACAATTACGGGTCTGTAAAAATTCGGCACTTTTCGCCGCCACGCTTCATACCACTATTGCGCACTAGTTTTCAAACGATAACTATCGATATAAGAGATGAATTTGGTGAGCCAATACCATTCGAGTACGGAACGCTGACGGTGACATTACACTTCCACCGTATAGATTGACAGCATCATTGTTAAAATGGAATATTATGACGCATATTTTGACGCTCAGACGGGTGGTGGTGGGCTGGGGAGGAGCGGATATGGAGGCATAAGCCACATATACATCGGTTCACCGAACCAGCGAGGTCACGGGATTGGTAGCTTCCTCGGCGGTCTCTTTCGGCGTATCATACCGCTCTTGAAACAGGGAGCCCGAACCATCGGCAAAGAAGCGCTACGTTCCGGTGTTAATGTAGCCAATGACATACTGGATAAGGGCATGCACCCACGAGAGGCCTTTCAAACGCGCCTGCGTGAATCGGGTACAAATCTAAAGCGAAAGGCCGAGGAAAAAATTAATAATCTTATGCAGGGTTCGGGTTATAAAGCAGCTAAAATAAACAAATTGCTGCATTCGCTTGGTAGTGGTGGTGTGCGACGCATCGGTGTGAAAAAAAGAAAGAAACCGTCGACGTCGAGAAAACGCTCTGGGCGCATTAAGAAGAAGATGAAAGGAAAGAAAAAGACAGTGCGTAGAAGGGAGACAAAGACAGACAGTAAGAAGAGGAAAAAGAGGAGGAAGAAGCCAAGGACTGTATCCGATATTTTTGCATAGTCAGCCGAATCAGGGACAAAATGGCGTTCTTACACGCTCACTCGTGTGAGTGCCTAAAGTCGGAGCTTGAACTATTCACACTACCACCGACCCAAACTACAATTGAGGGGACACAATGGGTGTACTATAAACCAATTTCATCGCTGACGGATAACGCTCCTATCGAATTTGTGATACCGGGCCAGGGCGATGAGTACATCGATCTTGCCCATACTATGCTGAGTATGCGAGTTGAAATAATACCACCTCGGAAGCCCAAAGACGGCGATGCGCCTAAAGCCGGGCCCGTTAATAATTTGCTGCATTCAATGTTCAATCAGGTCGACGTATTCTTGAATCAGAAACTTGTATCGCCGCCTAATAACGCTTACGCATACAGAGCATACATTGAAACACTCTTAAATTATGGAGACGACGCGAAGTCTTCTCATCTCACAAGTGTTCTGTGGCATAACGATGCATCTGCGGGAATGGATGATGTGGGTGAGGGTAATAGCGGGCTGACCATCCGAAGGAATCTCATGAATAATAGCAACAATCAGATTGATCTCCTTGGACACCTTCATTGCGACATCTTTAATCAGGAGAGATTTCTGATAAATGGCGTTGAGATGCGCATACGCCTCGTACGCACCAACGATGCTTTCTGTCTTATGAGCTCTTCAAAAGACTGCAGCATAAAGATTGTCGAAGCATCGCTCCTTGTACGCCGCGCTAAAATAGCGCCAGGTGTTCTCCTAGCCCACGCAAGGGCTCTCTCCAAATCTACGGCTAAGTATCCGATGACTCGCGTGGAGGTTAAAGCTGTGTCATTGCATGCAGGTGTTCACGGTGATACTCTCGATAATGTCATACTAGGGCAGCTTCCTAAGCGTATAATTATCGGATTTGTCGATAATAAAGCCTTCAATGGCGATCGCAAACTGAATCCCTTTAACTTTCAAAATTATAAAATCAATTATCTTTCTTTGTACGCTGACGGTGTGCAGATACCGTCAAAACCTCTGCAGCCCGACTTTGGAGAGGGAGGACGATACGTGGATGCATATCACACATTATTCTCCGGTACAGGTATTCACTTTCTCAATCAGGGTAATTGTATTTCACGCGCGGCTTACCCTAACGGTTATTGTCTATTTGCATTTGATCTAACACCCGATCTTTCGGCTAATAGTAATACTCATTGGAATTTGGTGAAACATGGCAGCGTCAGAATAGAAGTCCGTTTCGAAGAAGCTATATCTTCAACGGTTAACTGTATTGTGTATGCGGAATATGATAATGTGTTGGAGATTGACGCGTCTCGACAAGTAATTGTAGATTTCGGTGGCTAGCGCGCGAGGCTCTGCAGGCAGGATCTTCAGTATTCACCGAGAACTTGGGACGACCGGACGAAATCATGACTGTTGTAATTGATATACAGGGTCTAAAGGATAAATTCAATCATTTTACACCGAAAGAAGTGGCTGTTACCGCGGTACATTCAGCCTATTTTGGTCACTGGATAGTAAAACCGACCTATTCTCATGACGACCTACCACTTAGTATAAAGAGGCAAAATATGTGGCTGCGGGAAAACCATCACGGTATTGAATGGTCTGAAGGCGATACGTCCCTGCAAACGGTCGAGCTGATTCTGAAGAAAATTGCAGTAGAGTCTGACCGGATATTCACCAGAGGCTCCGACAAAGCACGGTACCTGACAAATCTGACAGGGTGCTTTATCATAAATTTGGAAGAAGACGACGAAGTACCGTCATTCCATAACCTACCAGCGGGCAATACGCGGTGTATTTATCACGGGTTGCTGCGCAAAAATCACACATACAAGTGTGCACTAGACAACGTGACAAAGATCAAAGCGTGGCTCTGTCATAGCGACCGCTTTGATTCTTTGTGGGAATATAGAACCACTACTAGCTGGCGGGTGGGTTTGTCCGAGTGTGCTGCTGAAGGAAAAAAGTCGTCTGCCTGCTGTTATGAACAGCCTTCAAATTCTGCAGTCTCTCCGGAACATAAAGGATCATACAGTAGGCGTATACCCTGCAGATCGCATACCGAAGGTGTGGACGAAACCGACAGCCTTCGTTGTTAATACCGATGGACACAAGCTACCAGGGGCCCACTGGGTCGCCATGTACGTCGATCGAAATGGACATGGATGGTTCTTCGACAGCTACGGACTCCCCCCTATCATCCCAGAACATCTCACACGTCTCCGAAGAAACTGCAAACTCTTCCGATGCAACGCTATTCAACTTCAGGGTCCGGATTCGCAGTGTTGCGGACAGTATTGCGTTATGTTTCTTCATTATATGTGTACTGGCCTCGGCATTAATAAGTTTAGAAGTATATTTTCAGATAACTTGTCGAGAAACGATAAAATAGTGTATGATTATTATAGTGCGTTCATCAATAATCGTGACAGATTTAAGTCACAGGGTAAAACGTTTAGCACTGGTGCGACCATAGGAGGTAGTTATAAGTGTTTGCATTGTATACAGAGCTGTTGGCCTCGTAGCCGTGTATTCTAAATATGCTTAAAAATAAAGATTAAAAAATATTTTTCCGTCTTCTTCTACCTACTCTGTATCGCATACATCCCAAAGCCACGTGCTGATAGCAGCCTTTCGAGCTGATGACAGCAGATATTATGTTTCTCGGCGGACGTGAAAGAATGCAAGAAATAAACAGGGTAAGTAAAGCTGCTGGGGGGAGCCATGAGTCACGAGCTGTATGCAGCGTCAGCAGAAGGCCCAACATAACTGCGCAAACTCTCTCACGAATATTCATATTCGAACAGTCCGTCCTCCTGTGAGCAGACATCATTCGTGATCGAACCGTGAAAGAGGTACGAAATCAAAAAGAAGTTCACGTGCAAACTAGCCGGCTCCATTGAAGTTAATGCAACGGAAACGGATCGAATTAAAAGGGCGCATAGAAAGACACTTAAACGACATTGCAAAATTAAAATCGTTGATACGCACAAGATCAGAGTTGCGACGTGTGATACAAAAGCTAGAAGAACTCAATCTACACAATGGATCTCACGCAAATCAACAAGGTGGGCATGCTTGCATCGTTTCTGCCTGTGAAAAAACTATCCGAGCTGGCACTGGAAAGAAACTATGGCGTCACTGATATAAGGTGCGTAAAAACGTCATTCGGCCCAAGGATCACCATCGATATTGAGGAATCCTTTACTTGCTACCTCCCGGCGAGATTCGTCAAGGTATTCGAGGACGACGCCAATCTCTTGCAACAGATGACAGCTTCTGCGCATGAGAAAAAACTACTCATGCAATACCACGGAACAAGATATAATAATCTGGAGTTCAAGCCCGTCCGCCGAGCTGAGGCTTGATAGTCATTGCGTTGGTGCGCACCCTGTCTCACTCACTCTACACGGTTAATTCATCAGCAGCGGGAGAAGAAGAAGACGTCGTTTGAGAGAATCTGCTCATGCGGTACTACGGAACACACTATAATAGTTAAAATGTTATCATACGATCCATGTACAAAGAAATAAAAAAACAGGTTATCGATAAAAAATAATTTATTTTTTACTAGTAGCAAAATATACCCTACTCGTCGTTCGTTATTATTGCTGCCATCGCTTCAACAGCCCGAATCAGCAAACAATTCGCAGCGTCTAACTCTCACGATATACCCATTCCCCCCTCACCCTATCCGCTAGTCCTCATCCCGTCTTTTGCCACCGGAGACAACAGAAGCGTGTTCGTAGCCCAGTCGCCTACGTCTTGTGCACAGAGCTGTCACAGTGCACATTAGTTATTATCGTCGTTCACGTTGTTGCGAAATGAACGGTTACTCGCGCGAGACGGTACAGAAAGTGACGCAAATAATTACGGTTTGCCTTGTTGAAAAATTACATCAAGAATTGGGGGAGATGCAAAACGAGGCGGATCGAGAACGCTGGTTGCAACGGTGCACAGCAGTCGTTTCGCTAATAAAATTCTATCTGGAATTTCTGGATCCCTCGACAGAGTATTATCAGGGAATGAGCTGGGAACTGGATTATTTGGAGGCTGTCCTGTTCGAACTAGAATAAAAAAATGAAGCGGCGCTCCCCATCGTATCCAATTTCAATCTGCACGTGCAATATTGCTGACGATAGCTGTCGTGTGATAACAGCTTCAGCGCAGCTCAGTCTTCTACCGTCTGTTGAGAGCGTAAAACGTGTTCGTGGATTTCAACGACAATATGCACTGTCCACATCGGGTGTTTGATGTACCCGGTACAGATCTTGTGTTTGATATTCTGTATTTAAAAGATAAGAATGGTGATTTATTGCCGAAAGAGGTGTGCGTGGGTTCGGTGGATAAACCACAGCGTCGAATGGTGTGGATAGTCTCTCCACCTTATATCATCGAGGAATTGCCGTACCGGATACGAAGAAGAAATAATTGGCGGACTGAGTACATCCACGGTCTACACTGGTTCGAAGGCTGGTCGTGTGGGGGCGGCATCGAACTCGCTGAACTGTATCAAGAATTACGCGAAATTGCGAAAAGTGTTGGCGAACAATCTCGACTGTACGCGGTAGGTGAGGGCACTGTACAAATCTTAGAACAGGCCATAGGACGCAAATTCATAACCTTGAACGAACGCGCCGATTGTCCAGATCTCGATGTTCCGCCGTCGAAGAAGGTTAAAGTGTGTTCGTGGCATTCTTCCCTAGAGACGAAGCTCAGAGGCGCTCAGTGCGCTCTACGGAACGTTAAAAAACTCCAGCGTTACCTTAACGAGGTCCCACTTCAAAGATCTTCTTCTTTTCGTTGTCAACCCGTAAAGTGAATTATGTATTTGAAAAAATTGTCGAAGCTCAATGAAACCGGTCGCGTACCGTCCCACCTACCATATAAAAGGATTGCGGAACTGGAACTTCAGAAAATATATAGAATCTCAAGAATGAGGATGGGCAACACCAAGCACGGGAGACAAGTGATTGCCGATATAGGTTTGGATTTCAGTGTCTTCATGCCCCTAAGGGTTAGCTTCTTTCTGAACTATAATGACGAAGTGTTCGACGAAATAGCAGAACATTGTGAAAAAAAGGGTCTAGGGCTGCGATATTTGGGCTCCGTATATAACCGTATTGAATTCATCGATCTAAGTTGTACATGAAACCTAGCTTTAAGAAATATGTAACTCTGTGCATAATAAAATAAAAAAATAAAAAAAGCGGGGTGCACTATGGAGACTTCCGCACACGCTCCCGTCCCCCCTCTCTATCACACGCACCTCCGGGCGCGGTCCGACCGGGCGCGGTCCGACCGGGCCCGAGGAGTGGGGATAGGAGTGGGGATGGGAGTGGGGGGTCTCCATAGTGCACCCCTTACTACTCACAAGGTTTATGGCATCTATCGTCGATCGTGCCTTTCTAAAGCCAAACTGGTTTTTAGAGAGGCCCATTTCTCCCTCGGTGATTATCTCCAAGCGTCTGCAGATAATACGCTCCAGGATCTTCCCCGTCATGTCCAGTAAGCATATTGGGCGGTACGACGACGGGTCCTCCGGTGGCGCCTTCCCCTTCGGCAGTAGCACAAGTCGCTGCTTCTTCCACGGTTTCGGAAAGATTCCTTCGAGCAGGCATGCGTTGTACACCTCTAGGAAGACGTCCGGACGTACCCTGATCGCGGACTTGCGGGCAACGTTGGGAATGCCGTCCAGGCCGGGTGCCTTGGCGTCGCCTACGTTCTTGCAGGCCGCAAGGAGCTCCTCCATCGTGATCGGTGGTACCTCGTCGATAGGTATGGGATGTTCCTCTTCATGCCGGATTGCCTGTTGCTGCGGAAACAGCGTCGAGACGATTGCGTGCATCAGTTCGGGTGTGGTCGGTGCCACCATCTGCGAGCTTTTGAGCTTGGTCATAGCGATCTTGTATGGCCTACCCCAAGGGTCACTATTGACCTCGGAGCATAACCCTGTCCAGCTCTTCCGTTTGCTGGCTTTAATGGCTCCCTTGAACTCTCTACGAGCTTGTTTATACCGCTGCTGCAATACTCGATACTCCGGGCGCCCCCTCGCACGCTGGTATAGCCTTCTAGCACGATGGCATCGTCTCCGAAGATCGGCGATACCCTCGTTCCACCAGTAAACTGGTGGTCGTCGGGCATTACCTGAGGTCCTTGGCATTGACGCATCAGTGGCTTCGGTGATGAGTGACATAATCTGCTGAGCCTTGTCCTCTGGTGAACCCGAGAACTCAACATTTTGCTCCATGATGATGCCGAAGGCGTCCTCGTCAAACGCCTTAGCCTTCCACCTAGGACCCCCTTCTGTACGCCTCCTTCTGCATATTCTTCCAGGTATCTTCAGCGTGCATAGGATTGCCTGATGATCGCTATGGGTATAAAGATCACTGACCTCCCATGTCACGCCTTGTCTGCATAGGACCTCACTCACGAAAGTAAGATCGACGATCGAGCTTGTACCACTCCTCGTAAACGTCGGCTTGTGTCCGTTGTTGACCAGGACTATATCAAGCTGCGCAAAAGATTGAAGCAGGGTTTCCCCTCTCAGGTTTGTCTCCCTGCTACCCCACTCAATTTGCCCAGGCATTAAAGTCCCCTGCAATAACCAAGGGACTTCTTATCCGTGCGTCGGTAGCAAGCTTGTGAAGGAGTTCCTCAAGGTATTCGATTGGCGCATTTGGTGAGGCATAACAGCTATAGACGTATATGCCATCAACTTTTGCCCATACGAAACCTGTTCTCGGAGCCCTCCTGACTTCCTGGATGGGAAATTTCCCGCATGCCCAGATAGCTGCCCGTCCTGAGGCATCTGCTACCCACTTGGCTCCCTCGACATTTTTATACTGTTCGCAGACGATAGCAACGTCGATCTTCAGTTCGTGCACCGTCTGCATAAGTAGGTCCTGCGCTGCCTCGCAATGGTTGAGATTGAGCTGCAGTATTCTCATCTTCTTTTCTTCGCTGCCTCTTGGAGGGCCTTCCGGAGGACCAAACACTTCCCTCTATCCGTGGGATGGTCACTGTTTCCCTTCCCTCGGCAGAGTACGCAACAGGGACCACTGGAGCACTCTTTAGCGAGATGCCCCTCCACCCCGCATCGGAGACACTGCTTCGATCGATCAGCCCCCTTGCAATTTCGTGCCAGGTGACCGAAATCCCAGCACCTAAAGCACCGTGGCACTGTTGTTTTCTCCCGGATGCGGCAGATGACCCACCCAATCCTCACCTTCCCCATCTGGGCGGCTTTCTTGGCTAAGTCTGCCGGGAGACTCACCACCGCCGTCTGTGTGCCACCATAGGCCTCCCGGATTGACCTGACCACGGCAGCCGTTAGACTGGGTGCCGCCAGCCTTGTTGCCAGGGCTTCCGCCACTTCTTCCTTCGTCGTGAGTTCATCCAGATCCTTGATCTCGATCAGGTCCTCCTGCGCGAGCGTTCTGACCTCGGCCTCTGCTCCCAGAATTTCTTCCACCGACTGCCTCAGCTCCGGTGCTTTCTGGGGTGCCGTCCGGTCGATCTCCAGTAGCAGCTCTCCGGACACGGTCTTCCGGACTTTGGCGAGCTCTCCCCCAGTTCCTTCATGACTGTGTTGCCCTTCAATTGCCGTAGGATGTCGGCATACGACTTTTCTCCTGTAGCCTTGATGGCTAGGGCATCTGGCTTTGTCGGCTTGGGACGCCGGTTTCTCCGCTTTCCCCTTCCCACATTCAGCCACGTCGGTGGCTCCTTCTGTGCTGCCGGGATAGCTTCCACCCGTGATTCGGTTGTCGTTACCGAGACTGTCCTTGGGGATCCTGGCTTCTTTTTTTTCCTCGGGGTCCTGCCTTCTTTAGGTGGAGACGTAGTCATCCTCCTCTTGGGGGCTTTCCACCTAGGCTTTCCCGCTAGTGCCGGCGAAGTTTGGGTCTCCTTCCCTCCGGTCGGCGGTTTCTCCGTATCCAGAGGCTTCTCTGTCTCTGGTCGGCAGGCCAGGTCGTAGCTTGATCTGATCGACTCCACCAACCTCCGAATCTCCGTATGGACGTTACTCTTGCCTTTGATGAACTCGGCCAGATCCGTGATCTTACTGCCAAGTCGCTCAAAGGCAGCTTCGCTTTTCCTCTCCTTCTGTTGCTCTGTGGCTCGCGTTGTGGGACTGTGCGAGTGGTCTCCCCCAAAATCCATGAGGCCGGCGCCGACCACCGGGGCTTTCACCCGATTCGAATCGACGGTGAGATTACTCTCTGACTGAGAGGTACTCACTTGGGGTACTTTGTTCTGATCGCACACTACCATTGTTGATTTGTTTTCGGGGTTTTTTCCCCTAGTCTGTTGGTCCGCGAGGCTTATTTTATTTCGGCCTGCGTGTGCGTGTGCGTGTGCGTGTGCGTGTGCGTGTGCGTGTGCGTGTGCGTGTGCGTGTGCGTGTGCGTGTGCGTGTGCGTGTGCGTGTGCGTGTGCGTGTGCGTGTGCGTGTGCGTGTGCGTGTGCGTGTGCGTGTGCGTGTGCGTGTGCGTGTGCGTGTGCGTGTGCGTGTGCGTGTGCGTGTGCGTGTGCGTGTGCGTGTGCGTGTGCGTGTGCGTGTGCGTGTGCGTGTGCGTGTGCGTGTGCGTGTGCGTGTGCGTGTGCGTGTGCGTGTGCGTGTGCGTGTGCGTGTGCGTGTGCGTGTGCGTGTGCGTGTGCGTGTGCGTGTGCGTGTGCGTGTGCGTGTGCGTGTGCGTGTGCGTGTGCGTGTGCGTGTGCGTGTGCGTGTGCGTGTGCGTGTGCGTGTGCGTGTGCGTGTGCGTGTGCGTGTGCGTGTGCGTGTGCGTGTGCGTGTGCGTGTGCGTGTGCGTGTGCGTGTGCGTGTGCGTGTGCGTGTGCGTGTGCGTGTGCGTGTGCGTGTGCGTGTGCGTGTGCGTGTGCGTGTGCGTGTGCGTGTGCGTGTGCGTGTGCGTGTGCGTGTGCGTGTGCGTGTGCGTGTGCGTGTGCGTGTGCGTGTGCGTGTGCGTGTGCGTGTGCGTGTGCGTGTGCGTGTGCGTGTGCGTGTGCGTGTGCGTGTGCGTGTGCGTGTGCGTGTGCGTGTGCGTGTGCGTGTGCGTGTGCGTGTGCGTGTGCGTGTGCGTGTGCGTGTGCGTGTGCGTGTGCGTGTGCGTGTGCGTGTGCGTGTGCGTGTGCGCGTGCGCGTGCGCGTGCGCGTGCGCGTGCGCGTGCGCGTGCGCGTGCGCGTGCGCGTGCGCGTGCGCGTGCGCGTGCGCGTGCGCGTGCGCGTGCGCGTGCGCGTGCGCGTGCGCGTGCGCGTGCGCGTGCGCGTGCGCGTGCGCGTGCGCGTGCGCGTGCGCGTGCGCGTGCGCGTGCGCGTGCGCGTGCGCGTGCGCGTGCGCGTGCGCGTGCGCGTGCGCGTGCGCGTGCGCGTGCGCGTGCGCGTGCGCGTGCGCGTGCGCGTGCGCGTGCGCGTGCGCGTGCGCGTGCGCGTGCGCGTGCGCGTGCGCGTGCGCGTGCGCGTGCGCGTGCGCGTGCGCGTGCGCGTGCGCGTGCGCGTGCGCGTGCGCGTGCGTGTGCGTGTGCGTGTGCGTGTGCGTGTGCGTGTGCGTGTGCGTGTGCGTGTGCGTGTGCGTGTGCGTGTGCGTGTGCGTGTGCGTGTGCGTGTGCGTGTGCGTGTGCGTGTGCGTGTGCGTGTGCGTGTGCGTGTGCGTGTGCGTGTGCGTGTGCGTGTGCGTGTGCGTGTGCGTGTGCGTGTGCGTGTGCGTGTGCGTGTGCGTGTGCGTGTGCGTGTGCGTGTGCGTGTGCGTGTGCGTGTGCGTGTGCGTGTGCGTGTGCGTGTGCGTGTGCGTGTGCGTGTGCGAGTGCGTGTGCGTGTGCGTGTGCGTGTGCGTGTGCGTGTGCGTGTGCGTGTGCGTGTGCGTGTGCGTGTGCGTGTGCGTGTGCGTGTGCGTGTGCGTGTGCGTGTGCGTGTGCGTGTGCGTGTGCGTGTGCGTGTGCGTGTGCGTGTGCGTGTGCGTGTGCGTGTGCGTGTGCGTGTGCGTGTGCGTGTGCGTGTGCGTGTGCGTGTGCGTGTGCGTGTGCGTGTGCGTGTGCGTGTGCGTGTGCGTGTGCGTGTGCGTGTGCGTGTGCGTGTGCGTGTGCGTGTGCGTGTGCGTGTGCGTGTGCGTGTGCGTGTGCGTGTGCGTGTGCGTGTGCGTGTGCGTGTGCGTGTGCGTGTGCGTGTGCGTGTGCGTGTGCGTGTGCGTGTGCGTGTGCGTGTGCGTGTGCGTGTGCGTGTGCGTGTGCGTGTGCGTGTGCGTGTGCGTGTGCGTGTGCGTGTGCGTGTGCGTGTGCGTGTGCGTGTGCGTGTGCGTGTGCGTGTGCGTGTGCGTGTGCGTGTGCGTGTGCGTGTGCGTGTGCGTGTGCGTGTGCGTGTGCGTGTGCGTGTGCGTGTGCGTGTGCGTGTGCGTGTGCGTGTGCGTGTGCGTGTGCGTGTGCGTGTGCGTGTGCGTGTGCGTGTGCGTGTGCGTGTGCGTGTGCGTGTGCGTGTGCGTGTGCGTGTGCGTGTGCGTGTGCGTGTGCGTGTGCGTGTGCGTGTGCGTGTGCGTGTGCGTGTGCGTGTGCGTGTGCGTGTGCGTGTGCGTGTGCGTGTGCGTGTGCGTGTGCGTGTGCGTGTGCGTGTGCGTGTGCGTGTGCGTGTGCGTGTGCGTGTGCGTGTGCGTGTGCGTGTGCGTGTGCGTGTGCGTGTGCGTGTGCGTGTGCGTGTGCGTGTGCGTGTGCGTGTGCGTGTGCGTGTGCGTGTGCGTGTGCGTGTGCGTGTGCGTGTGCGTGTGCGTGTGCGTGTGCGTGTGCGTGTGCGTGTGCGTGTGCGTGTGCGTGTGCGTGTGCGTGTGCGTGTGCGTGTGCGTGTGCGTGTGCGTGTGCGTGTGCGTGTGCGTGTGCGTGTGCGTGTGCGTGTGCGTGTGCGTGTGCGTGTGCGTGTGCGTGTGCGTGTGCGTGTGCGTGTGCGTGTGCGTGTGCGTGTGCGTGTGCGTGTGCGTGTGCGTGTGCGTGTGCGTGTGCGTGTGCGTGTGCGTGTGCGTGTGCGTGTGCGTGTGCGTGTGCGTGTGCGTGTGCGTGTGCGTGTGCGTGTGCGTGTGCGTGTGCGTGTGCGTGTGCGTGTGCGTGTGCGTGTGCGTGTGCGTGTGCGTGTGCGTGTGCGTGTGCGTGTGCGTGTGCGTGTGCGTGTGCGTGTGCGTGTGCGTGTGCGTGTGCGTGTGCGTGTGCGTGTGCGTGTGCGTGTGCGTGTGCGTGTGCGTGTGCGTGTGCGTGTGCGTGTGCGTGTGCGTGTGCGTGTGCGTGTGCGTGTGCGTGTGCGTGTGCGTGTGCGTGTGCGTGTGCGTGTGCGTGTGCGTGTGCGTGTGCGTGTGCGTGTGCGTGTGCGTGTGCGTGTGCGTGTGCGTGTGCGTGTGCGTGTGCGTGTGCGTGTGCGTGTGCGTGTGCGTGTGCGTGTGCGTGTGCGTGTGCGTGTGCGTGTGCGTGTGCGTGTGCGTGTGCGTGTGCGTGTGCGTGTGCGTGTGCGTGTGCGTGTGCGTGTGCGTGCGCGTGCGCGTGCGCGTGTGCGTGCGCGTGGGCGTGCGCGTGCGCGTGCGCGTGCGCGTGCGCGTGCGCGTGCGCGTGCGCGTGTGCGTGTGCGTGTGCGTGTGCGTGTGCGTGTGCGTGTGCGTGTGCGTGTGCGTGTGCGTGTGCGTGCGCCAGGCCTCCAAATTCAATCGTCTATAACTCAAGAACGGGTTTATCAATCGGGTTGAAATTTGGCTCACACGTAGAGCAGTTCAGTGCCTCTGTTTGTTACAATTTATGCACTAATTGAAACATTCGTTCAGATTTTGAGATTTTAAAATTTTTGAAAAAAGTGTGTTCGCGCTCTAGCTTTCGCAAATTTTGAGATTCTGGGCTGAAACTTTCTACAGAAGTAGACCAACATCAAACAATTTTCGCTATTGAATTTGGTACGAATCGGTCGAGGGGTTTCGGTTATGTGAAATTTTCGATTTTTCAAAAAATATCTATTTCACTCCAACTTTTACAATTTTCGAGATATTTGACTACAAATTTGTACATAAATAAGCTATTATGGACTCGTATTTTCTATTAAATTTGGCAAGAATCGGTCGAACCGTTTAAATTTTATGTCATTTTGAATTTTTCGCATTTCATGCATTTTTTTTTTTTTTTTTTTTTGTCAGACGCATTTTTTTCGGATCAAATTTTCCTCTACGAATAAAAAACGTGTCAGATTCGTGATCAGCGCGGAAAAATACATGGAATTACAGTCCCGGAGCGACAACTAACCAAAAAGTTTACCAGGCATTTTTATAGCCAAAATTGCAAAAATGAATGATTTTAGGTATTTGTAAACAACGATTTCTTTGCATTCCGATGGCATCGCGGGAAAACCCAGGTGCCTATCGCGATCTACAGCAAGACATACACAAGACGATGGATATGGCGGGATTAAAAAGCTAGATAAAGAGGTATCACTAGGAATTCTGGAATAAAAATCGAAAGGGCAAAAAAAAATTCAGGAGCGCATACTTCCATGTATTTTTTCGCGCCAAACGCAGATTCGACAAAGTGAAACGTGACGATGTTATATTTTTTTACGTACTGAACCTGAATCGGTCAACCGTTTTGCATAAAAGTCTAAGACGTTAACGTTGAAAAAAGTTGACAATTGAAATTTTCATATCGCTTCCTCATAAAAGCTGAAAAACGAAATTTTCATGTCGCTTCTTCATAAAAGTTGAAAATTGAAATTCGCCAAGCTTCCTCTATGAGGAAGCCAAAAATACAGACAATGCTTCCTCATAGAAGAAGCTTCGCGAATTTCAATTTTCAACTTTCATGAAGAAGCGATATGAAAATTTCAATTTTTTTATTCTTTATTTTTGACAAATCGATGTAGAATCACGAATTTCGGATATTATGTTTCCGTATCTCGATTATACAGTACACACAAAAAGTTTCGAGGCCATTGCGACAATCATTCGGTAGTTATGGCCTTAAAAAAATTTCAAAAACTAAAAATTCAAAAATGTTAGAAATAAAAAAAAAATTCACGTGGTTTCTAGAAAATTAATGAATTCATTAGAAAAGCGAAAAAAAGGTTTACTGATTATTTTTTGAATGATTTTTTTAGCAATCTGTTAATAACTTCTTGACATTATTATTATGTAAAATAATTGATGTTGTTGGCACTATTTTTTAGAATTTTATACCATTAGGAAGTGATCAAATGTTCATTGAATCTCACTTTTGGCTGAAAATGTACGTGTGAAGCATCCTTAACCAGCTCTTATTCGTTTATTCTGCAGATCTTTCCGTGTTTTTGATTCTTTTCTCTCTTTTGCGAAGCAAAACTTATTTTTCAATAAGCTTTGCTTTCAATATCTCGTACATCATCTTCTCTCGGAAGTAGGGCAAGTCTTGTTGCGTAAAAATAATTTCTTTTCCGGTGGATATACATTCGGCGAACATGCATGTAAAAAATACTAGGATAGTGTAGTTAGGTCGTGATTAATACTTTGATGTACCATGGGCAGTTACATCCGAGGATAGTTAATATAAATATTTTGTCGAATCAATAAAAGAAGTAACATAATAAATGTTCCGAGTGGACATATGTAGGAGACGGAGGACATTCCGATGGCGATATAAACGTCTCCATTTGTTTCCTCAGTATGGAGGATTTAAATGGAACCAATAATTAAATTAAATTAAACTAAAGTAACCTCGCGTTCGGGCGCGATGCGCCCGATCGCTAGTAGTAATAATAATAATAATAAAAGTCGGGAGACGTCTCCCGACTTTTATTATTATTATTATTATTATTATTATTATTATTATTATTATTATTATTATTATTATTATTATTATTATTATTATTATTATTATTATTATTATTATTATTATTATTATTATTATTATTATTATTATTATTATTATTATTATTATTATTATTATTATTATTATTATTATTATTATTATTATTATTATTATTATTATTATTATTATTATTATTATTATTACTAGCGATCGGGCGCTTCGCGCCCGAGCGCTAGATACTAGCGATCGGGCGCTTCGCGCCCGAGCGCTAGAATACTTTAGTCTAATTTAATTTAATTATTGGTTCCATCTAAATCCTCCATACTGAGGAAACAAATGGAGACGTTTATATCTCCATCGGAATGTCCTCCGTCTCCTACATATGTCCACTCGGAACATTTATTATGTTACTTCTTTTATTGATTCGACAAAATATTGATATTAACTATCCTCGGATGTAACTGGCCATGGTACATCCAAGTATTAATCACGACCTAACTACACTATCCTGATATTTTTTACATGCATGTTCGCCGAATGTATATCCACCGGAAAAGAAATTATTTTCACGCATCAGGACATGCCCTACTTCCGAGAGAAGATGATGTACGAGATATTGAAAGCAAAGCTTATTGAAACAATAAGTTTTGCTTCGCAAAAGAGCGAAGAGAATCAAAAACACGGAAAGATCTGCAGAATATACGAATAAGAGCTGGTTAAGGATGCTTCACACGTACATTTTCAGCCAAAAGTGAGATTCAATGAACATTTGATCACTTCCTAATGGTATAAAATTCTAAAAAAAAATCAACTGTATTAATAGTGCCAACAACATTAATTATTTTGCATAATAATAATGTCAAAAAGTTTTTAGCAAATTGATAAAAAAATCATTCAAAAAATAATCAGTAAACCTTTTTTTCGCTTTTCTAATGAATTCCATAATTTTCTAGAAACCACGTGAATTTTTTTTTTATTTCTAACATATTTGAATTTTTAGTTTTTGAAATTTTTTTAAGGCCATAAGTACCGAATGGTTGGCGCAATGGCCTCGAAACTTTTTGTGTGTACTGTATAATCGAGATACGGAAACATAATATCGGAAATTCGTGACTCTACATCGATTTGTCAAAAATAAAAAATAAAAAAAGAAAAATTGTAATATTAGAAAATTCTGAAAACATTCATATAAATTCTAAAAAATCAAGGAATTCATTTAAAATGAAAAAATCGAAAGTTGTCAAATTTTTTTAAAACAATTTATTTTTCTAATAATTTATTAACAACTTTTGGCATTATTATTATTATGCCAAATGGAAAGTCTTGACATAGTACGGCTGATTTTTTTTCAGATTTTTGGCATGTCGGGAAGTACTAAAATTTTGATCGAATTAAACTTTTGATTGGAAATGTATGTGTAATGCATCCTTAAACGATGAATATACTACTCCGCGTGAATTTGAAACGGTCCGAAGTATTGTCCTCGAGATATACATTATATCTATCGTTTTTCGATAACAACTTGTAATGCGGTTGCCGGGTGTCAACATCACATCAAATTAATTGTTGAATGCATTTTTTTTTATTGAACGTTATTAAAAAATTATTTTTTTAAGTGGAAGTTAAAAAATTCCCATTGCTTCCTCTTTTTATCTCGAAAACACGCTTTGACATAAAAACAAACCTTGCTTTATGAGCGAACAAACAACGAAATTGCCTTTATTTTTGTAAATTAAATAAATAGAATAAACACATTAATTTGTCGATAAATTTCGGCTCCCGCTTTAAAAAAAGAGGGGAAAGCACGGTGAAATTAATTTTTAAAAATATATATTTATACCCGGACTAAAAATTTATTATAACGTGGCAATCATCAACAATCCTGGGGAAGTGGGGTGTGCCAAAATCTCGTATGTACAGATGGGACACAAAAAAATACAACATTTTTAAATACACATAAAAACCGTAATTATTCAATTTTCGATGCATATTAAGGTAAAAAAATACATGCAATAGGGTCCTCGTGTGTAGTCGCATAGACACGCGTGAAAACGCGGACATATTTCACGCGTAATTCGCCTTGAGACGCGAAAAAGTCAAATGTCGCCGGACATTTTTTCAGCTTCGAGAGCGAATATTTTCGAATTAAGACATTCGGCATCGCTTTAGCGCCCATATTCGTCGTTCTCCTCGCGGACGCAACTCGAGAGTGCAAAACATTGCCAGATTTGACCCGTATTTCGCTCGGAATCACGAAAAACATGGTTTCGCCGAAGTTGGAAAAAACACATAATTAACGTAAAAAAATTTGTTTACAGCATACGAGGAAAAAAAATACATCCAATAAGTTGCTCGTGTGTAGTCGCGTACACACGCGTGAACACACGGACATATTTCACGCGTAATTCGCCTTGAGACGCCAAAAAGTAAAATGTAGCCGGAAATTTTTTCAGCTTCGAGAGCGAATATTTTCGAAATAAAACATTCGGCATCAGTTCAGCGCCCATATTCGTCGTTCCCCTCGCGGACGCAACTCGAGAGTGCAAAAAATGGCCAGATTTGACCCGTCTTTCGCCCGGAATCACAAAATCACGGTTTCGCCGACGTTGGAAAAAACACATAATTAACGTAAACAAATTTTTTTACAGTATACGAGGTAAAAAAATACATCCAATAGGTTGCTCGTGTGTAGTCGCGTACACACGCGTGAACACACGGACATATTTCACGCGTAATTCGCCTTGAGACGCCAAAAAGTAAAATGTCGCCGGAAATTTTTTCAGCTTCGAGGGCGAATATTTTCGAATTAAGACATTCGGCATAGCTTCAGCGCCCATATTCGTCGGTCCCCAGCCGGACGCAACTCGAGAATGCAAAAAATTGCCAGATCTGATCCGTATTTCGCCCGGAATCACGAAAAACAGGGTTTCACCGAAGTTGGAAAAAGCACATAATTAACGTAAAAAAATTTTTTTGCAGCATACGAGATAAAAAAAATACATCCAATAGGATGTTCGAGTATTGTCGCATACACACGCGTGAACACGCGGAAATATTTCACACGTAATTCGCCTTGAGACGCCAAAAAGTAAAATGTCGCCGGACATTTTTTCAGCTTCGAGAGCGAATATTTTCCAATTAAGACATTCGGCAGCGGTTCAGCGCTCATATTCGTCGTTCTCCAGCCGGACGCAACTCGAGAGTGCAAAAAATTGCCAGATTTGACCCGTATTTCGCTCGAAATCACGAAATACAGGGTGTCGCCGAAGTTGAAAAAAACACATAATTAACGTAACAAAATTTTTTACAGCATACGAGGTAAAAAAAATACATCTAATAGGTTGCTCGTGTGTAGTCGCATACATACGCGTGAACACACGGACATATTTATCGCGTAATTCGCCTTGAGACGCTAAAAAGTAAAATGTCGCCGGACATTTTTTCAGATTCGAGAGCGAATATTTTCGAATTAAAACATTCGGCATCTCTTCAGCGCCCATATTCGTCGTTCCCCCGCCGGACGCAACTCGAGAGTGCAAAAAATTGCCAGATTTGACCCGTATTTCGTTCGGAATCACGAAAAACAGGGTTTCGCCGAAGTTGGAAATAACACATAAATGGCGAAAAAACAAAATTTTGCAGCACATGCGGGAAAAAAATGCATCCAATAGTGTGCTCGCGTGTAGTCGCACACACACGAGTGCAAAAATTGACATATATCGCGAGCAATTTGTCTGGAGAGGCGAAAAATCGATTTTTTTTTCCAACTTTGAGGGCAAATATTTTCGGATTGGTACATTTGGCAACGGTCTGGCACTCATATTCGTTGTTCCCCAGTCGGACGGTACACGAAAATGCAAAAAAATATAGGGGTCACGAAAACTTATTAATTTTATTATATATAATTATAATTATTATTATTATTACTAGCGATCGGGCGCTTCGCGCCCGAACGCTAGGTTACTTTAGTTTAATTTAATTTAATTATTGGTTCCATTTAAATCCTCCATACTGAGGAAACAAATGGAGACGTTTATATCTCCATCGGAATGTCTTCCGTCTCCTACATATTTCCACTCGGAACATTTATTATGTTACTTCTTTTATTGATTCGACAAAATATTTATATTAACTATCCTCGGATGTAACTGCCCATGGTACATCGAAGTATTAATCACGACGTAACTACACTATCCTAGTATTTTTACATGCATGTTCGCCGAATGTATATCCACCGGAAAAGAAATTATTTTTACGCAACAGGACATGCCCTACTTCCGAGAGAAGATGATGTACGAGATATTGAAAGCAAAGCTTATTGAAAAATAAGTTTTGCTTCGCAAAAGAGAGAAACGAATCAAAAACACGGAAAGATCTGCAGAATAAACGAATAAGTGCTGGTTAAGGATGCTTCACACGTACATTTTCAGCCAAAAGTGAGATTCAATGAACATTTGATCACTTCCTAATGGTATAAAATTCTAAAAAAAAAATCAACTGTGTTAATAGTGCCAACAACATTAATTATTTTGCATAATAATAATGTCAAAAAGTTATTAACAGATTGCTAAAAAAATCATTCAAAAAATAATCAGTAAACCTTTTTTTCGCTTTTCTAATGAATTCATTAATTTTCTAGAAACCACGTGAATTTTTTTTTATTTCTAACATTTTTGAATTTTTAGTTTTTGAAATTTTTTTAAGGCCATAACTACCGAATGGTTGGCGCAATGGCCTCGAAACTCTTTGTGTGTACTGTATAATCGAGATACGGAAACATAATATCCGAAATTCGTGATTCTACATCGATTTGTCAAAAATAAAGAATAAAAAAATTGAAATTTTCATATCGCTTCTTCATAAAAGTTGAAAATTGAAATTCGCGAAGCTTCTTCTATGAGGAAGCATTGTCTGTATTTTTGGCTTCCTCATAGAGGAAGCTTGGCGAATTGCAATTTTCAACTTTTATGAAGAAGCGATATGAAAATTTCGATTTTCACCTTTTATGAGGAAGCGATATGAAAATTTCAATTGTCAACTTTTTTCAACGTTAACGTCTTAGACTTTTATGCAAAACGGCTGACCGATTCAGGTTCGTAAAAAAATATAACATCGTCACGTTTCACTTTGTCGAATCTGCGTTTGGCGCGAAAAAATACATGGAAGTATGCGCTCCTGAATTTTTTTCCCGATTTTTATTCCAGAATTCCTAGTGATACCTCTTTATCTAGCTTTTTAATCCCGTCATATCCATCGTCTTGTGTATGTCTTGCTGTAGATCACGATAGGCACCTGGGTTTTCCCGCGATGCCATCAGAATGCAAAGAAATCGTTGTTTACAAATACCTAAAATCATTCATTTTTGCAATTT
>OU824202.1:322905-477905 GCA_917499995.1 Ichneumon xanthorius | reverse complement strand
CACACGCACACGCACACGCACACGCACACGCACACGCACACGCACACGCACACGCACACGCACACGCACACGCACACGCACACGCACACGCACACGCACACGCACACGCACACGCACACGCACACGCACACGCACACGCACACGCACACGCACACGCACACGCACACGCACACGCACACGCACACGCACACGCACACGCACACGCACACGCACACGCACACGCACACGCACACGCACACGCACACGCACACGCACACGCACACGCACACGCACACGCACACGCACACGCACACGCACACGCACACGCACACGCACACGCACACGCACACGCACACGCACACGCACACGCACACGCACACGCACACGCACACGCACACGCACACGCACACGCACACGCACACGCACACGCACACGCACACGCACACGCACACGCACACGCACACGCACACGCACACGCACACGCACACGCACACGCACACGCACACGCACACGCACACGCACACGCACACGCACACGCACACGCACACGCACACGCACACGCACACGCACACGCACACGCACACGCACACGCACACGCACACGCACACGCACACGCACACGCACACGCACACGCACACGCACACGCACACGCACACGCACACGCACACGCACACGCACACGCACACGCACACGCACACGCACACGCACACGCACACGCACACGCACACGCACACGCACACGCACACGCACACGCACACGCACACGCACACGCACACGCACACGCACACGCACACGCACACGCACACGCACACGCACACGCACACGCACACGCACACGCACACGCACACGCACACGCACACGCACACGCACACGCACACGCACACGCACACGCACACGCACACGCACACGCACACGCACACGCACACGCACACGCACACGCACACGCACACGCACACGCACACGCACACGCACACGCACACGCACACGCACACGCACACGCACACGCACACGCACACGCACACGCACACGCACACGCACACGCACACGCACACGCACACGCACACGCACACGCACACGCACACGCACACGCACACGCACACGCACACGCACACGCACACGCACACGCACACGCACACGCACACGCACACGCACACGCACACGCACACGCACACGCACACGCACACGCACACGCACACGCACACGCACACGCACACGCACACGCACACGCACACGCACACGCACACGCACACGCACACGCACACGCACACGCACACGCACACGCACACGCACACGCACACGCACACGCACACGCACACGCACACGCACACGCACACGCACACGCACACGCACACGCACACGCACACGCACACGCACACGCACACGCACACGCACACGCACACGCACACGCACACGCACACGCACACGCACACGCACACGCACACGCACACGCACACGCACACGCACACGCACACGCACACGCACACGCACACGCACACGCACACGCACACGCACACGCACACGCACACGCACACGCACACGCACACGCACACGCACACGCACACGCACACGCACACGCACACGCACACGCACACGCACACGCACACGCACACGCACACGCACACGCACACGCACACGCACACGCACACGCACACGCACACGCACACGCACACGCACACGCACACGCACACGCACACGCACACGCACACGCACACGCACACGCACACGCACACGCACACGCACACGCACACGCACACGCACACGCACACGCACACGCACACGCACACGCACACGCACACGCACACGCACACGCACACGCACACGCACACGCACACGCACACGCACACGCACACGCACACGCACACGCACACGCACACGCACACGCACACGCACACGCACACGCACACGCACACGCACACGCACACGCACACGCACACGCACACGCACACGCACACGCACACGCACACGCACACGCACACGCACACGCACACGCACACGCACACGCACACGCACACGCACACGCACACGCACACGCACACGCACACGCACACGCACACGCACACGCACACGCACACGCACACGCACACGCACACGCACACGCACACGCACACGCACACGCACACGCACACGCACACGCACACGCACACGCACACGCACACGCACACGCACACGCACACGCACACGCACACGCACACGCACACGCACACGCACACGCACACGCACACGCACACGCACACGCACACGCACACGCACACGCACACGCACACGCACACGCACACGCACACGCACACGCACACGCACACGCACACGCACACGCACACGCACACGCACACGCACACGCACACGCACACGCACACGCACACGCACACGCACACGCACACGCACACGCACACGCACACGCACACGCACACGCACACGCACACGCACACGCACACGCACACGCACACGCACACGCACACGCACACGCACACGCACACGCACACGCACACGCACACGCACACGCACACGCACACGCACACGCACACGCACACGCACACGCACACGCACACGCACACGCACACGCACACGCACACGCACACGCACACGCACACGCACACGCACACGCACACGCACACGCACACGCACACGCACACGCACACGCACACGCACACGCACACGCACACGCACACGCACACGCACACGCACACGCACACGCACACGCACACGCACACGCACACGCACACGCACACGCACACGCACACGCACACGCACACGCACACGCACACGCACACGCACACGCACACGCACACGCACACGCACACGCACACGCACACGCACACGCACACGCACACGCACACGCACACGCACACGCACACGCACACGCACACGCACACGCACACGCACACGCACACGCACACGCACACGCACACGCACACGCACACGCACACGCACACGCACACGCACACGCACACGCACACGCACACGCACAC
This sequence comes from Ichneumon xanthorius, assembly GCA_917499995.1. Taxonomy (NCBI): domain Eukaryota; kingdom Metazoa; phylum Arthropoda; class Insecta; order Hymenoptera; family Ichneumonidae; genus Ichneumon; species Ichneumon xanthorius. Next base: position 474,960 of record OU824202.1, on the reverse strand, counting down.
GCACACGCACACGCACACGCACACGCACACGCACACGCACACGCACACGCACACGCACACGCACACGCACACGCACACGCACACGCACACGCACACGCACACGCACACGCACACGCACACGCACACGCACACGCACACGCACACGCACACGCACACGCACACGCACACGCACACGCACACGCACACGCACACGCACACGCACACGCACACGCACACGCACACGCACACGCACACGCACACGCACACGCACACGCACACGCACACGCACACGCACACGCACACGCACACGCACACGCACACGCACACGCACACGCACACGCACACGCACACGCACACGCACACGCACACGCACACGCACACGCACACGCACACGCACACGCACACGCACACGCACACGCACACGCACACGCACACGCACACGCACACGCACACGCACACGCACACGCACACGCACACGCACACGCACACGCACACGCACACGCACACGCACACGCACACGCACACGCACACGCACACGCACACGCACACGCACACGCACACGCACACGCACACGCACACGCACACGCACACGCACACGCACACGCACACGCACACGCACACGCACACGCACACGCACACGCACACGCACACGCACACGCACACGCACACGCACACGCACACGCACACGCACACGCACACGCACACGCACACGCACACGCACACGCACACGCACACGCACACGCACACGCACACGCACACGCACACGCACACGCACACGCACACGCACACGCACACGCACACGCACACGCACACGCACACGCACACGCACACGCACACGCACACGCACACGCACACGCACACGCACACGCACACGCACACGCACACGCACACGCACACGCACACGCACACGCACACGCACACGCACACGCACACGCACACGCACACGCACACGCACACGCACACGCACACGCACACGCACACGCACACGCACACGCACACGCACACGCACACGCACACGCACACGCACACGCACACGCACACGCACACGCACACGCACACGCACACGCACACGCACACGCACACGCACACGCACACGCACACGCACACGCACACGCACACGCACACGCACACGCACACGCACACGCACACGCACACGCACACGCACACGCACACGCACACGCACACGCACACGCACACGCACACGCACACGCACACGCACACGCACACGCACACGCACACGCACACGCACACGCACACGCACACGCACACGCACACGCACACGCACACGCACACGCACACGCACACGCACACGCACACGCACACGCACACGCACACGCACACGCACACGCACACGCACACGCACACGCACACGCACACGCACACGCACACGCACACGCACACGCACACGCACACGCACACGCACACGCACACGCACACGCACACGCACACGCACACGCACACGCACACGCACACGCACACGCACACGCACACGCACACGCACACGCACACGCACACGCACACGCACACGCACACGCACACGCACACGCACACGCACACGCACACGCACACGCACACGCACACGCACACGCACACGCACACGCACACGCACACGCACACGCACACGCACACGCACACGCACACGCACACGCACACGCACACGCACACGCACACGCACACGCACACGCACACGCACACGCACACGCACACGCACACGCACACGCACACGCACACGCACACGCACACGCACACGCACACGCACACGCACACGCACACGCACACGCACACGCACACGCACACGCACACGCACACGCACACGCACACGCACACGCACACGCACACGCACACGCACACGCACACGCACACGCACACGCACACGCACACGCACACGCACACGCACACGCACACGCACACGCACACGCACACGCACACGCACACGCACACGCACACGCACACGCACACGCACACGCACACGCACACGCACACGCACACGCACACGCACACGCACACGCACACGCACACGCACACGCACACGCACACGCACACGCACACGCACACGCACACGCACACGCACACGCACACGCACACGCACACGCACACGCACACGCACACGCACACGCACACGCACACGCACACGCACACGCACACGCACACGCACACGCACACGCACACGCACACGCACACGCACACGCACACGCACACGCACACGCACACGCACACGCACACGCACACGCACACGCACACGCACACGCACACGCACACGCACACGCACACGCACACGCACACGCACACGCACACGCACACGCACACGCACACGCACACGCACACGCACACGCACACGCACACGCACACGCACACGCACACGCACACGCACACGCACACGCACACGCACACGCACACGCACACGCACACGCACACGCACACGCACACGCACACGCACACGCACACGCACACGCACACGCACACGCACACGCACACGCACACGCACACGCACACGCACACGCACACGCACACGCACACGCACACGCACACGCACACGCACACGCACACGCACACGCACACGCACACGCACACGCACACGCACACGCACACGCACACGCACACGCACACGCACACGCACACGCACACGCACACGCACACGCACACGCACACGCACACGCACACGCACACGCACACGCACACGCACACGCACACGCACACGCACACGCACACGCACACGCACACGCACACGCACACGCACACGCACACGCACACGCACACGCACACGCACACGCACACGCACACGCACACGCACACGCACACGCACACGCACACGCACACGCACACGCACACGCACACGCACACGCACACGCACACGCACACGCACACGCACACGCACACGCACACGCACACGCACACGCACACGCACACGCACACGCACACGCACACGCACACGCACACGCACACGCACACGCACACGCACACGCACACGCACACGCACACGCACACGCACACGCACACGCACACGCACACGCACACGCACACGCACACGCACACGCACACGCACACGCACACGCACACGCACACGCACACGCACACGCACACGCACACGCACACGCACACGCACACGCACACGCACACGCACACGCACACGCACACGCACACGCACACGCACACGCACACGCACACGCACACGCACACGCACACGCACACGCACACGCACACGCACACGCACACGCACACGCACACGCACACGCACACGCACACGCACACGCACACGCACACGCACACGCACACGCACACGCACACGCACACGCACACGCACACGCACACGCACACGCACACGCACACGCACACGCACACGCACACGCACACGCACACGCACACGCACACGCACACGCACACGCACACGCACACGCACACGCACACGCACACGCACACGCACACGCACACGCACACGCACACGCACACGCACACGCACACGCACACGCACACGCACACGCACACGCACACGCACACGCACACGCACACGCACACGCACACGCACACGCACACGCACACGCACACGCACACGCACACGCACACGCACACGCACACGCACACGCACACGCACACGCACACGCACACGCACACGCACACGCACACGCACACGCACACGCACACGCACACGCACACGCACACGCACACGCACACGCACACGCACACGCACACGCACACGCACACGCACACGCACACGCACACGCACACGCACACGCACACGCACACGCACACGCACACGCACACGCACACGCACACGCACACGCACACGCACACGCACACGCACACGCACACGCACACGCACACGCACACGCACACGCACACGCACACGCACACGCACACGCACACGCACACGCACACGCACACGCACACGCACACGCACACGCACACGCACACGCACACGCACACGCACACGCACACGCACACGCACACGCACACGCACACGCACACGCACACGCACACGCACACGCACACGCACACGCACACGCACACGCACACGCACACGCACACGCACACGCACACGCACACGCACACGCACACGCACACGCACACGCACACGCACACGCACACGCACACGCACACGCACACGCACACGCACACGCACACGCACACGCACACGCACACGCACACGCACACGCACACGCACACGCACACGCACACGCACACGCACACGCACACGCACACGCACACGCACACGCACACGCACACGCACACGCACACGCACACGCACACGCACACGCACACGCACACGCACACGCACACGCACACGCACACGCACACGCACACGCACACGCACACGCACACGCACACGCACACGCACACGCACACGCACACGCACACGCACACGCACACGCACACGCACACGCACACGCACACGCACACGCACACGCACACGCACACGCACACGCACACGCACACGCACACGCACACGCACACGCACACGCACACGCACACGCACACGCACACGCACACGCACACGCACACGCACACGCACACGCACACGCACACGCACACGCACACGCACACGCACACGCACACGCACACGCACACGCACACGCACACGCACACGCACACGCACACGCACACGCACACGCACACGCACACGCACACGCACACGCACACGCACACGCACACGCACACGCACACGCACACGCACACGCACACGCACACGCACACGCACACGCACACGCACACGCACACGCACACGCACACGCACACGCACACGCACACGCACACGCACACGCACACGCACACGCACACGCACACGCACACGCACACGCACACGCACACGCACACGCACACGCACACGCACACGCACACGCACACGCACACGCACACGCACACGCACACGCACACGCACACGCACACGCACACGCACACGCACACGCACACGCACACGCACACGCACACGCACACGCACACGCACACGCACACGCACACGCACACGCACACGCACACGCACACGCACACGCACACGCACACGCACACGCACACGCACACGCACACGCACACGCACACGCACACGCACACGCACACGCACACGCACACGCACACGCACACGCACACGCACACGCACACGCACACGCACACGCACACGCACACGCACACGCACACGCACACGCACACGCACACGCACACGCACACGCACACGCACACGCACACGCACACGCACACGCACACGCACACGCACACGCACACGCACACGCACACGCACACGCACACGCACACGCACACGCACACGCACACGCACACGCACACGCACACGCACACGCACACGCACACGCACACGCACACGCACACGCACACGCACACGCACACGCACACGCACACGCACACGCACACGCACACGCACACGCACACGCACACGCACACGCACACGCACACGCACACGCACACGCACACGCACACGCACACGCACACGCACACGCACACGCACACGCACACGCACACGCACACGCACACGCACACGCACACGCACACGCACACGCACACGCACACGCACACGCACACGCACACGCACACGCACACGCACACGCACACGCACACGCACACGCACACGCACACGCACACGCACACGCACACGCACACGCACACGCACACGCACACGCACACGCACACGCACACGCACACGCACACGCACACGCACACGCACACGCACACGCACACGCACACGCACACGCACACGCACACGCACACGCACACGCACACGCACACGCACACGCACACGCACACGCACACGCACACGCACACGCACACGCACACGCACACGCACACGCACACGCACACGCACACGCACACGCACACGCACACGCACACGCACACGCACACGCACACGCACACGCACACGCACACGCACACGCACACGCACACGCACACGCACACGCACACGCACACGCACACGCACACGCACACGCACACGCACACGCACACGCACACGCACACGCACACGCACACGCACACGCACACGCACACGCACACGCACACGCACACGCACACGCACACGCACACGCACACGCACACGCACACGCACACGCACACGCACACGCACACGCACACGCACACGCACACGCACACGCACACGCACACGCACACGCACACGCACACGCACACGCACACGCACACGCACACGCACACGCACACGCACACGCACACGCACACGCACACGCACACGCACACGCACACGCACACGCACACGCACACGCACACGCACACGCACACGCACACGCACACGCACACGCACACGCACACGCACACGCACACGCACACGCACACGCACACGCACACGCACACGCACACGCACACGCACACGCACACGCACACGCACACGCACACGCACACGCACACGCACACGCACACGCACACGCACACGCACACGCACACGCACACGCACACGCACACGCACACGCACACGCACACGCACACGCACACGCACACGCACACGCACACGCACACGCACACGCACACGCACACGCACACGCACACGCACACGCACACGCACACGCACACGCACACGCACACGCACACGCACACGCACACGCACACGCACACGCACACGCACACGCACACGCACACGCACACGCACACGCACACGCACACGCACACGCACACGCACACGCACACGCACACGCACACGCACACGCACACGCACACGCACACGCACACGCACACGCACACGCACACGCACACGCACACGCACACGCACACGCACACGCACACGCACACGCACACGCACACGCACACGCACACGCACACGCACACGCACACGCACACGCACACGCACACGCACACGCACACGCACACGCACACGCACACGCACACGCACACGCACACGCACACGCACACGCACACGCACACGCACACGCACACGCACACGCACACGCACACGCACACGCACACGCACACGCACACGCACACGCACACGCACACGCACACGCACACGCACACGCACACGCACACGCACACGCACACGCACACGCACACGCACACGCACACGCACACGCACACGCACACGCACACGCACACGCACACGCACACGCACACGCACACGCACACGCACACGCACACGCACACGCACACGCACACGCACACGCACACGCACACGCACACGCACACGCACACGCACACGCACACGCACACGCACACGCACACGCACACGCACACGCACACGCACACGCACACGCACACGCACACGCACACGCACACGCACACGCACACGCACACGCACACGCACACGCACACGCACACGCACACGCACACGCACACGCACACGCACACGCACACGCACACGCACACGCACACGCACACGCACACGCACACGCACACGCACACGCACACGCACACGCACACGCACACGCACACGCACACGCACACGCACACGCACACGCACACGCACACGCACACGCACACGCACACGCACACGCACACGCACACGCACACGCACACGCACACGCACACGCACACGCACACGCACACGCACACGCACACGCACACGCACACGCACACGCACACGCACACGCACACGCACACGCACACGCACACGCACACGCACACGCACACGCACACGCACACGCACACGCACACGCACACGCACACGCACACGCACACGCACACGCACACGCACACGCACACGCACACGCACACGCACACGCACACGCACACGCACACGCACACGCACACGCACACGCACACGCACACGCACACGCACACGCACACGCACACGCACACGCACACGCACACGCACACGCACACGCACACGCACACGCACACGCACACGCACACGCACACGCACACGCACACGCACACGCACACGCACACGCACACGCACACGCACACGCACACGCACACGCACACGCACACGCACACGCACACGCACACGCACACGCACACGCACACGCACACGCACACGCACACGCACACGCACACGCACACGCACACGCACACGCACACGCACACGCACACGCACACGCACACGCACACGCACACGCACACGCACACGCACACGCACACGCACACGCACACGCACACGCACACGCACACGCACACGCACACGCACACGCACACGCACACGCACACGCACACGCACACGCACACGCACACGCACACGCACACGCACACGCACACGCACACGCACACGCACACGCACACGCACACGCACACGCACACGCACACGCACACGCACACGCACACGCACACGCACACGCACACGCACACGCACACGCACACGCACACGCACACGCACACGCACACGCACACGCACACGCACACGCACACGCACACGCACACGCACACGCACACGCACACGCACACGCACACGCACACGCACACGCACACGCACACGCACACGCACACGCACACGCACACGCACACGCACACGCACACGCACACGCACACGCACACGCACACGCACACGCACACGCACACGCACACGCACACGCACACGCACACGCACACGCACACGCACACGCACACGCACACGCACACGCACACGCACACGCACACGCACACGCACACGCACACGCACACGCACACGCACACGCACACGCACACGCACACGCACACGCACACGCACACGCACACGCACACGCACACGCACACGCACACGCACACGCACACGCACACGCACACGCACACGCACATCCAGACATTTTTCTAAATGTGATTTTTCGATGTTTCTCGAAATTTTTTTTTTTTCACCAAAACAAAGCTTCCTCTATGAGGAAGCAAAAAACAAAAATTTAAATGTTAGAAAATTCTGAAAACATTCATATGAATTCTAAAAAATCAAGGAATTCATTTAAAATGAAAAAATCGAAAGTTGTCTAATTTGTTTAAAACAATTTATTTTTGTAATCATTTGTTAACAACTTTTGGCATTATTATTATTATGCCAAATCAAAAGTCTTGACATAGTACGGCTCATTTTTTTCAGATTTTTGGCATGTCGGGAAGTACTAAAATTTTGATCGAATTAAACTTTTGATTGGGAATATATGTGTGATGCATCCTTAAACGATGAATATACTACTCCGCGTGAATTTGAAACGGTCCGAAGTATTGTCCTCGAGATATACATTATATCTATCGTTTTTCGATTACAACTTGTAATGCGGTTGCTGGGTTTCAACATCACATCAAATTAATTGTTGAATCAATTTTTTTTTTATTGGACGTTATTAAAAAATTATTTTCTTTTTAAGTGGAAGTTAAAAATTTCCCATTGCTTCCTCTTTTTATCTCGAAAACACGCTTTGACATAAAAACAAACCTTGCTATATGAGCGAACAAACAACGAAATTGCCTTTATTTTTGTAAATTAAATAAATCACACATTAACACATGAATAAACACATTAATTTGTCGATAAATTTCGGCTTCCGCTTTAAAAAAAGAGGGGAAAGCTATGTGAAATTAATTTTCAAACATATATATTTATACCTGGACTAAAAATTTATTATAACGTGGCAATCATCAACAATCCTGGGGAAGTGGGGTGTGTAAAAATCTCGTACAGATGGGACACAAAAAAAATAAAAAATTTAAAAATACACATAAAAACCGTAATTATTCAATTTTCGATGCATATTAAGGTAAAAAAAATACATCCAATAGGTTGCTCGTGTGTAGTCGCATACACACGGGTGAACATATGGACATATTTCACACGGAATTCGCCTTGAGACGCCAAAAAGTAAAATGTCACCGGACATTTTTTCAACTTCGAGAGCGAATATTTTCGAATTAAAACATTCGGCAGCGGTTCAGCGCCCATATTCGTCGTTCCCCCGCCGGACGCAACTCGAGAGTGCAAAAAATTGCCAGATTTGGCCCGTATTTCTCCCAGAATCACGAAATACAGGGTTTCGCCGAAGTTAGAAAAAACACATAATTAAAGTCAAAAAAATGTTTACAGCATATGAGGTAAAAAAATACATGCAATAGGGTCCTCGTGTGTATTCGCATAGACACGCGTGAAAACGCGGACATATTTCACGCGTAATTCGCCTTGAGACGCCAAAAAGTAAAATGTCGCCGGAAATTTTTGCAGCTTCGAGAGCGAATATTTTCGAAGTAAAACATTCGGCATCGGTTCAGCGCCCATATTCGGCGTTCCCCTCGCGGACGCAACTCGAGAGTGCAAAAAATGTCCAGATTTGACCCGTATTTCGCCTGGAATCACGAAATACAGGGTTTCGACGAAGTTGGAAAAAACACATAATTAACGTAAACATTTTTTTTTACAACACATGAGGTAAAAAAATACATTCAATAGGGTGCTCGAGTGTAGTCGCATATACACGCGCGCACACATAGACATATTTCGCGAGTTATTCGCCCTGACACGCCAAAAAGTAAAATGTCGCCGGAAATTTTTTCAGCTTCGAGAGCGAATATTTTCGAATTAAGACATTCGGCAAAGGTTCAGCGCTCATATTCGTCGTTCCCCAGCCGGACGCAACTCGAGCGTCCAAAAAATTGCCCGATTTGACCCGTAATTCGCTCGGAATCACGAAATACAGGGTGTCGCCGAGGTTGAAAAAAACACATAAATGGCGAAAAAACAAAATTTTGGAGCACATGCGAAAAAAATGCATCCGATAGTGTGCTCGCGTGTACTCGCACACATACTAGTGCAAAAATTGACATATATCGCGAGCAATTTGTCTGGAAAGGCGAAAAACCAAATTTTTTTTCCAACTTTGAGGGCAAATATTTTCGGATTGGTACATTTGGCAACGGTCTGGCACTCATATTCGTTGTTCCCCAGTCGGACGGTACACGAAAATGCAAAAAAATGTAGGGGTCACGAAAACTTATTAATTTTATTATATACTAGCGATCGGGCGCTTCGCGCCCGAACGCTAGGTTCTTTTATTTTAATTTAATTTAATTGTTGGTTCAATCTAAATCCTCGATAGTGACAAAACAGATGTAGACGTTTATATCCCCATATATGGGGTCAACCACTTTTTTGAAATTCAATAACATAAATATATTCAGTATGAGTACCATAAATATGATCTGCAAATAATAATTTTTTCAATCTGTTAACTTGCATATGAAATACGTGAATGACTAAATCTGGGCGATCCGATGCTGTTTCACCTTCATTTAAATTTTCCAAAATTTCTGGCCATTTTGGGTGTATGTCATAGTTATGAAGAGTTGAGGTTTTCCGTGTTTTTTTTTTTATCTAAACATATAGCATCGAAGTGCAATTGTAGGATGCTCGTGGACTCGATTGGAATGGTGACGATAATATTACAATTTTGCTGGCAATTACCGTTATCGTTCCAAACGAGTCCACGAGCATCCAACAATTGTATTTCGATGCTATATGTTAAGATAAAAAACACGGAAAACCTCAACTCTTCATAACTATGACATGCAACCCCAAATGGCCAGAAATTTTGGAAAATTTAAATGAAGTTGAACCCGCATCTGATCGCCCAGCTTCAGTCATTCACGTATTTCATATGCAAGTTAACAGATTGAAAACATTATTTGCAGATCATATTTATGGTACTCATACTGAATATATTTGTTACGTCCAAACTGCGGAACGAGCGCCTATATGAATCGGACGCGAGGGACGTTCCGATTTGACGGATGCTCACGTTCAATGTTATGACAAATCGACCTGGTCACTCTAGGAATCCAAGTGGCCAATTTGGACGTCGCTAACAATGATCGTGTTAAGCCGCCGACCGAATGTATGGCGCCGAACGTACACCGCCCTTTCGTGCCCCAGACCAGTTTGGAGTTTTGTTTCTATTATCGGAACGCTTAATGATTCGACATGCTCTAGTCAAGTCGAGAATTCGACTTTTACTACACCGGATGTCAATCTCGTTCGCGATAGCCCCTTTTCTAGTCTAATCCTTGCGGAAAGTTACTAAGGACGGGGCAGGGAATGTTTGTGTCAGAGGGAACAATGTCGTTGGTATTCTAAAAAATATTATTCCCTGATTTATTACGGGAGGAAAAATAAGGATTACTGAAGGAATAATCGAGATTTCTATTGGATTTTGACAGATAATTATTTTAGAATAACTGTTGATCGTCGTGGAACATGGTAGAACCATCCAGTGAACAGAGTGATTTAAAATAACTTCAGGCTGAGGAGTCGACATGTGAGCACCCTCAATATAATATTGAAAAATGAAATAAAATGTGAAATATACATATGTTGCGTCCAAAACTGCGTAACCAGCGCCTATAAGGATCGGACGCGAGGGAGGTTTCGGTTTGACGGATGCTCACGTTCAATGTTATGACAAATCGACCTGGACACTCTAGGAATCCAAGTGGCCAATTTTGACGTCGCTAACAATGATCGTGTTAAGCTCCGACCGAACGTATGACGCCGACCTTACACCGCTCTTTCGTGCCCCGGACCAGTTTGGAGGTTTTGTTTCTATATTTGTAAGAATTTACTTCCTGATAAATTGGTGGAGAAATGCCCGAAATCTCTCCTTAAATTTTGACCGACAATTATTTAGAATAATTGTGGGTTCTCGCAAAATGTTGTAAGACAATCCAATAGAGTGTATGGGTTAAGATAATACGGAGATGAGGCATCTACATGCGGGATGCCTCGATATGATATTGCGAATAAAATATGAAATGTACTTACGGTGAGAACTTGTTGGAGTCGCAGGTGTCAATCGTCGGGATGGTGGAGTAGAACACTTGGTAAATTCAGACGGATGTTGGTCCGAAATTATAATTTATTCAATAAAAATAACTTTTTGTGGTCAAATAATTCGTTTTACAAGAGATTGAAAATTTGTCGCAACTTCTCTTAGACTGATCTCAAAAATGGTTGATACGATATAAGTTTCGAAAATTTCTAAGTCTTCTACTCTTGACGTCGGTTCTCTCCCTGTATGTCTGCGTGTCTGAGTGTGCTCCTGTGCATGAGCTCCTCTTTTTATCAGATTTTCCCTTCCATGATACCTTACAAATATGGCGGCATCGAAGTGTCGCTACTGTATAGTTTTGTTGCGCGTTTTGCTGGTCATGGAGGGAGAAAGCTTGGGTCAGGAGTAGGCCCCCTTATTGGTGGTCAGACTTTGTAACGAGAGTTCGCTGCTAGGGCGACACTCTTAGAGGGGTTTTTGAGAGAGGGTTTCCAGGAATGTACTTAAGCCTTTAAACTTCTCACCTGAAATGGGGACACGTACAATGTGCCCGTGACGGTCTTATTCGTTTTGTAAATCTACGTAGCTTAATAAGTAATTCTCTTATAAACTAATTATTATCTGATCTTTCTCAACCATTTGTTGGAAGTGGATTAATAATTCTATGCAACTTTATATGGTAATGAACTTAGATTTTTATAAATTTCCTTATTCATTGAGGCGTCACGTGGAATAGTTCTTCGCAGCTTCCCTCCCCCTGTTCCGCGGACTCTCCTGGTAGCGGCGGCACCGTGGCCGAGCGCGCGGGGGCTGGCCAGGAGTTTCCGTGGAATCGTCTGTCTCGATCTCTCATGCATCTTCCCTTATTACCTTTTTTTCCTTTCTTTCTTTTTTTTCTCTTTCTTTCTTTTTTTCTCTTTCTTTCTTTTTTTTCCTTTTTTAAGCTTTCCTTGTCGGATTCGAATGCGTCGTAGTTGATTCTACGTACTGGCTTAACGTCATTTATCGTGGCAAGCGAAGTATCCATGTGCAAGAGGCATAGTTTGTACCTTTGTTAAATATTATCCCTTTGTCTATGTTTTCCCCTTGGCGGAAGGGGAGTTTTAATTGAAATCAATAATTTTTCCGTTTATTCGGGGTTTTATGTTATCAAATATTTCATACGGTCTGATGCATATGGATTCTTGCTTTGAACTAGGAAACAGTTCACTGTAGTGATTAATTATATAGGTTGCTAAAATTATTTAATCTATCAATAACGAACTAATACGAGTAAAATCATTTTAATTACCTATTATTAAATTTTAACCTTCTTGTGAAAGAAAGAAATTATTAAAGTTCTCTGTTTGTCAATTTGGTGACATTTCTTTGAAAGTCTAAAGTTAATTAGATGGATTACATCATGTTCAAATTCGAGATGGATATTAACAGAACCAGGTTCAATTTTATCACGTCTTGGAAAAGATCTTTGTTAGGGTAATATTTCGTTCGAGTTCTACTCCCCGGCGTTACCCAGCGACTTCCGGGACCGTATGTGGGTTAGTAAGATTTCTTTCGCACCACAGGCCTCTGTAGGGCCCCTGGCGCGCCATACCATGAGACCGGGCCGGGTAGCGGGTTCACGAGTCCCGTCCGCCAGTCCGCGCCGCAGTCGCTTTCTTGGGACGGTAGCGACTCGACCGACTCCTAATCTAGGCAGGGCTTGCGGTATAGCAGATTTGGGGCCTCTTCGTGATCCACGAGCGGAGGTCGATAAAAGACTCAATTAGGTGGTCGTGGGTAAGGCAGGGATCTGAGTTTCATTGCGGAGGTTTCTCAGTTTATGCGTTCCCATGCCTTCCACGACATGTCATTTGGTACAAATGTTATTTAATTCCTTTTTAACAGATAAACTCCGCTTTATCTAACCGCTTCTCGCCTGATTTCTAACAGAGTCGCATCGGTTTTTATCAATTTCCCATTCGACGCTATTTCTTCCCCAAAATCGTGATTAACCCGAGGGTAATAAAACTCGATTTTCTTTTAGGAGATGAGGATTCGAATTTTGTGGGGTTGGGGTTACGGCAGGACGTAACATATTTATGTTATTGAATTTCAAAAAAGTGGTTGACCCCATATATGGGGATATAAACGTCTACATCTGTTTTGTCACTATGGAGGATTTAGATTGAACCAACAATTAAATTAAATTAAAATAAAAGAACCTAGTGTTCGGGCGCGAAGCGCCCGATCGCTAGTACAAAATAAAAGAAACAAAAATTGAAATGTTAGAACATTCTGAAAACATTCATATGAATTCTAAAAAATCAAGGAAATCATTTAAAATGAAAAAATCGAATGCTGTCTAATTTGTTTAAAACAATTTATTTTTCTAATCATTTGTTAACAACTTTTGGCATTATTATTATTATGCCAAATCAAAAGTCTTGACATAGTACGACTCATTTTTTTTTCAGATTTTTGGCATGTCGGGAAGTACTCAAATTTTGATCGAATTAAACTTTTGATTGGGAATGAATGTGTGATGCATCCTTCAACGATGAATATACTACTTCGCGTGAATTTGAAACGGTCTGAAGTATTGTCCTCGAGATATACATTATATCTATCGTTTTTCGATTACAACTTGTAATGCGGTTGCTGGGTGTCAACATCAAATCAAATTAATTGTTGAATCAATTTTTTTTTATTGGACGTTATTAAAAAATTATTTCCTTTTTAAGTGGAAGTTAAAAATTTCCCATTGCTTCCTCTTTTTATCTCGAAAACACGCTTTGACATACAAACAAACCTTGCTTTATGAGCGAACAAACAACGAAATTGCCTTTATTTTTGTAAATTAAATAAACCGAATAAACACATTAATGTGTCGATAAATTTCGGCTCCCGCTTTAAAAAAAGAGGGGAAAGCAATGTGAAATTAATTTTAAAAAATATATATTTATACCTGGACTAAAAATTTATTATAAAGTGGGAATCATCAACAATCCTGGGGAAGTGGGGTGTGCCAAAATCTCGTACAGATGGGACACAAAAAAATAAAAAAATTTAAAATACACATAAAAACCGTAATTATTCAATTTTCGATGCATATTAAGGTAAAAAAATACATCCAATAGGTTGCTCGTGTGTAGTCGCATACACACGCGCGCACACATAGACATATTTCGCGAGTAATTCGCCGTGACACGCCAAAAAGTAAAATGTCGCCGGAAATTTTTTCAGCTTCGAGAGCGAATATTTTCGAAGTAAAACATTCGGCATCGGTTCAGCGCCCATATTCGTCGTTCCCCTCGCGGACGCAACTCGAGAGTGCAAAAAATGTCCAGTTTTGACCCGTATTTCGCCTGGAATCACGAAATTCAGGGTTTCGCCGAAGCTGGAAAAAAACACATAATTAACGTAAACAATTTTTTTTACAGCACATGAGGTAAAAAAATACATTCAATAGGGTGCTCGAGTGTAGTCGCATATACACGCGCGCACACATAGACATATTTCGCGAGTAATTCGCCGTGACACGCCAAAAAGTAAAATGTCGCCGGAAATTTTTTCAGCTTCGAGAGCGAATATTTTCGAATTAAGACATTCGGCAGCGGTTCAGCGCTCATATTCGTCGTTCCCCAGCCGGACGCAACTCGAGAGTGCAAAAATGTCCAGATTTGACCCGTATTTCGCCTGGAATCACGAAATACAGGGTTTCGCCGAAGTTGGAAAAAACACATAATTAACGTAAAAAATTTGTTTTACAGCACATGAGGTAAAAAAATACATGCAACAGGGTGCTCGAGTGTAGTCGCATATACACGCGCGCACACATTGACATATTTCGCGAGTAATTCGCCGTGACACGCCAAAAAGTAAAATGTTGCCGGACATTTTTTCAGCTTCGAGAGCGAATATTTTCGAATTAAGACATTCGGCATAGCTTCAGCGCTCATATTCGTCGTTGTTCCCCAGCCGGACGCAACTCGAGAGTGAAAAAAATTGCGAGATTTGACCCGTATTTCGCTCGGAATCACGAAATACAGGATGTCGCCGAGGTTGAAAAAAACACATAACTGGCGAAAAAAAATGTTTACAGCATATGAGGTAAAAAAATACATGCAATAGGGTCCTCGTGTGTAGTCGCATAGACACGCGTGAAAACGCGGACATATTTCACGCGTAATTCGCCTTGAGACGCCAAAAAGTAAAATGTCGCCGGAAATTTTTGCAGCTTCGAGAGCGAATATTTTCGAAGTAAAACATTCGGCATCGGTTCAGCGCCCATATTCGTCGTTCCCCTCGCGGACGCAACTCGAGAGTGCAAAAATGTCTAGATTTGACCCGTATTTCGCCTGGAATCACGAAATACAGGGTTTCGCCGAAGTTGGAAAAAACACATAATTAACGTAAAAAATTTTTTTTACAGCACATGAGGTAAAAAAATACATTCAATAGGGTGCTCGAGTGTAGTCGCATATACACGCGCGCACACATAGACATATTTCGTGAGTAATTCGCCGTGACACGCCAAAAAGTAAAATGTCGCCGGAAATTTTTTCAGCTTCGAGAGCGAATATTTTCGAATTAAGACATTCGGCAGCGGTTCAGCGCTCATATTCGTCGTTCCCCAGCCGGACGCAACTCGAGAGTGCAAAAATGTCCAGATTTGACCCGTATTTCGCCTGGAATCACGAAATACAGGGTTTCGCCGAAGTTGGAAAAAACACATAATTAACGTAAAAAATTTGTTTTACAGCACATGAGGTAAAAAAATACATGCAACAGGGTGCTCGAGTGTAGTCGCATATACACGCGCGCACACATAGACATATTTCGCGAGTAATTCGCCGTGACACGCCAAAAAGTAAAATGTTGCCGGACATTTTTTCAGCTTCGAGAGCGAATATTTTCGAACTAAGACATTCGGCAGCGGTTCAGCGCTCATATTCGTCGTTCCCCAGCCGGACGCAACTCGAGAGTGCAAAAAATTGCCAGATTTGACCCGTATTTCGCTCGGAATCACGAAATACAGGGTGTCGCCGAGGTTGCTCGTGTGTAGTCGCATACACACGCGTGAAAACGCGGACACATTTCACGCGTCATTCGCCTTGAGACGCCATAAAGTAAAATATCGCCGGAAATTTTTGCAGCTTCGAGAGCGAATATTTTCGAAGTAAAACATTCGGCATCGGTTCAGCGCCCATATTCGTCGTTCACCTCGCGGACGCAACTCGAGAGTGCAAAAAATGTCCAGTTTTGACCCGTATTTCGCCTGGAATCACGAAATTCAGGGTTTCGCCGAAGCTGGAAAAAAACACATAATTAACGTAAAAAATTTTTTTTACAGCACATGAGGTAAAAAAATACATTCAATAGGGTGCTCGAGTGTAGTCGCATATACACGCGCGCACACATAGACATATTTCGCGAGTAATTCGCCGTGACACGCCAAAAAGTAAAATGTCGCCGGAAATTTTTTCAGCTTCGAGAGCGAATATTTTCGAATTAAGACATTCGGCAGCGGTTCAGCGCTCATATTCGTCGTTCCCCAGCCGGACGCAACTCGAGAGTGCAAAAATGTCCAGATTTGACCCGTATTTCGCCTGGAATCACGAAATACAGGGTTTCGCCGAAGTTGGAAAAAACACATAATTAACGTAAAAAATTTGTTTTACAGCACATGAGGTAAAAAAATACATGCAACAGGGTGCTCGAGTGTAGTCGCATATACACGCGCGCACACATAGACATATTTCGCGAGTAATTCGCCGTGACACGCCAAAAAGTAAAATGTTGCCGGACATTTTTTCAGCTTCGAGAGCGAATATTTTCGAACTAAGACATTCGGCAGCGGTTCAGCGCTCATATTCGTCGTTCCCCAGCCGGACGCGACTCGAGAGTGCAAAAAATTGCCAGATTTGACCCGTATTTCGCTCGGAATCACGAAATACAGGGTGTCGCCGAGGTTGCTCGTGTGTAGTCGCATACACACGCGTGAAAACGCGGACACATTTCACGCGTCATTCGCCTTGAGACGCCATAAAGTAAAATATCGCCGGAAATTTTTTCAGCTTCGAGAGCGAATATTTTCGAAGTAAAACATTCGGCATCGGTTCAGCGCCCATATTCGTCGTTCACCTCGCGGACGCAACTCGAGAGTGCAAAAAATGTCCAGTTTTGACCCGTATTTCGCCTGGAATCACGAAATTCAGGGTTTCGCCGAAGCTGGAAAAAAACACATAATTAACGTAAAAAATTTTTTTTACAGCACATGAGGTAAAAAAATACATTCAATAGGGTGCTCGAGTATAGTCGCATATACACGCGCACACACATAGACATATTTCGCGAGTAATTCGCCGTGACACGCCAAAAAGTAAAATGTCGCCGGAAATTTTTTCAGCTTCGAGAGCATATATTTTCGAATTAAGACATTCGGCAGCGGTTCAGCGCTCATATTCGTCGTTCACCAGCCGGACGCAACTCGAGAGTGCAAAAATGTCCAGATTTGACCCGTATTTCGCCTGGAATCACGAAATACAGGGTTTCGCCGAAGTTGGAAAAAACACATAATTAACGTAAAAATTTTTTTTTACAGCACATGAGGTAAAAAAATACATTCAATAGGGTGCTCGAGTGTAGTCGCATATACACGCGCGCACACATAGACATATTTCGCGAGTAATTCGCCGTGACACGCCAAAAAGTAAAATGTCGCCGGAAATTTTTTCAGCTTCGAGAGCGAATATTTTCGAATTAATACATTCGGCAGCGGTTCAGCGCTCATCTTCGTCGTTCCCCAGCCGGACGCAACTCGAGAGTGCAAAAAATTGCCAGATTTGACCCGTATTTCGCTCGGAATCACGAAATACAGGGTGTCGCCGAGATTGAAAAAAACACATAAATGGCGAAAAAAAAATGTTTACAGCATATGAGGTAAAAAAATACATGCAATAGGGTCCTCGTGTGTAGTCGCATAGACACGCGTGAAAACGCGGACATATTTCACGCGTAATTCGCCTTGAGACGCCAAAAAGTAAAATATCGCCGGAAATTTTTGCAGCTTCGAGAGCGAATATTTTCGAAGTAAAACATTCGGCATCGGTTCAGCGCCCATATTCGTCGTTCCCCTCGCGGACGCAACTCGAGAGTGCAAAAAATGTCCAGATTTGACCCGTATTTCGCCTGGAATCACGAAATACAGGGTTTCGCCGAAGTTGGAAGAAACACATAATTAACGTAAAAAATTTTTTTTACAGCACATGAGGTAAAAAAATACATTCAATAGGGTGCTCGAGTGTAGTCGCATACACACGCGTGAACACGCGTAATTCGCCTTGAGACGCCAAAAAGTAAAATGTCGCCGGAAATTTTTTCAGCTTCGAGAGCGAATATTTTCGAATTAAGACATTCGGCAGCGGTTCAGCGCTCATATTCGTCGTTCCCCAGCCGGACGCAACTCGAGAGTGCAAAAAATTGCAAGATTTGACCCATATTTCGCCAGGAATCACGAAATACAGGGTTTCACCGAAGTTGGAAAAAGCACATAAATGGCGAAAAACAAAATTTTGGAGCACATGCGGGAAAAAAAGCATCCAATAGTGTGCTCGCGTGTACTCGCACACATACGAGTGCAAAAATTGACATATATCGCGAGCAATTTGTCTGGAGAGGCGAAAAATCAAATTTTTTTCCAACTTTGAGGGCAAATATTTTCAGATTGGTACATTTGGCAACGGTCTGGCACTCATATTCGTTGTTCCCCAGTCGGACGGTACACGAAAATGCAAAAAAATATCGGGGTCACGAAAACTTATTAATTTTATTATATATTATTATTATTATTATTATTATTATTATTATTATTATTATTATTATTATTATTATTATTATTATTATTATTATTATTATTATTATTATTATTATTATTATTATTATTATTATTATTATTATTATTATTATTATTATTATTATTATTATTATTATTATTATTATTATTATTATAGCAGCAAATATCGATGGACAAGATAATAGAGGGAGCTTCCGTGAAAATTAATGTTTTATCGTTAATTATTTCAATCTTTTTGTAAGATTTTTTTATCACTTTATTTTTTCTATTTTTTAATATACGTTTTTTACCAGTTGGTTATTCCACCAAACGTGAGGCCAAATGTGACAAACGTGCACTGTTGTACCTTTCAATGAGACAATGGATTCAGGTAAGATATAGCCTATCATATTGAAAAGCATTTATTATTGAATGCTACCTCAAAGATGTAAAGTGAATTGTGTATGCTAACCTCGCAACCCCGTCTACATGTGATAATTATAAATGACAAAATAACGTATCGAACATAACCTTCCATTCCTATCTCAATGATTCATTCGACAACTTCTTTGATATTTTGTTTATATGATACTGGTCTTGTAGGAAAATGTCTGAAGAGCAGTTTCTCCATATTTTTCCAAATAAATCGACAAGATCCGTATGAGCTCTGCGGTCTAGACCGGCCGACTTATCTACGACTTAAGTGTATGTATTTCATAGTAATGTTGGATAATGATTTTTATAAAATATCCATAATTTCACAATGGTCTTTTGTTATAGCTAATGACAATGCTGCATATTTGCAAGTGAAAGAACTTCTCGTAACTCGTCGAATGCTAAACACAGACGATGAAATCGACACAATATTTCGTTCGATTGACGATGTGGAGTAGTAAGTTTATCTATCGAGTATACTCCAGTTTACTATAATAGTTCAATATGACTCTGTCACAGGTATATATTTATTTTTCGTTTGTTTTAAGCATGGCAATTGAGTTTAGTTTGGAGAGCTTGCCCATAATCCCGACAGCGTTGACCGCTTCGGTGAACTCACCCACTACGTCGATCGCTTTGTTTCCTTCGGTGGAATCGCCTTCTGCTCCAGTCATCAATAATGCAAAAGGTGTTTATGGTATTCATTATCTATTTTTATTCATCTGATATAGGTAAATTGTTCTATTTTTGTTGTTACTCCGTATTTTTTAAATCACAGATCGTTTCCACCTCGAGGAAGCTGGGACTAGCTCTGGATTACAAACTTCTTCGCAGGAAAAGACCTCTGATAACAGTAGTATGTACTTTATTCTTGTTTTCTATATAGCACGATAATATTTGCGATTGTTACTAATAAATGTATGATTTTTCAGACTTTGCAGCGCTTACTCTATCTTCCGGGCGTACCAATCAGTCGTAAGTACCGTACTCATAGACTTTAATTGCCATTCTGATAAAGTGGCAACCGAGTATAGCATGGAGTCACTTTACAAAAATCGATACATCGAGTGCCCGATATAACATCTGCGACAACGTGTTTAAGCACGGAGGAAATACGACAAATTTAATACAGCATCTGAAGATCAAGCATCCAACGTTTTTCTCTACAGTTCCGAAGAAGTCTCCAGCCGTTGGCAAAGGGCGTCCGAAGTCGCAATCATGCGAGAATAGTGAGGACGTTGACGATCCTTCGTGCCTAAGCGAAAACACTCCGCCGAATCAAAATATTCGGAAACGACAAAGACGGGAATCTCAGGTACAATTATTATATCGAATAGTAATGAAGTTCTCATAGAAATATTCACACGATGCTCACGATGCAATTAATTCAAATACCACAATCAATAAATTTGACTGCAAACATGAACATTTCTAGGAAAAGAGCCAATCGGTGCGAATCGATGACGCATTCAAGAAAACCAGTTCCTTCGCCGGTGAGTACGAACATAAGTAAACTTTGTTACATTATGATATCAAAATTCTTTGACGACCTTTTTTTGTGTTTTCTATATTTAGATGGGGGTTCGTCATCTGACAGAATTACGAATTCGATATTGTACATGATTGCTACCGACAAAGTGCCACTGTCGACAGTTGAAGCGGAAGGATTCACGGCAGTAATGAAAACTTCGGTTCCTCTATATCGTGTTCCCAGTCGAAAAACGATAACACGACTCATACATTTGAAGTATGACGTATTGAAGGATACGTTTAAAGCGAAACTTCAAACTGTAACCTCCTACACTTTGACGTGCAACAATTGAACCGACGTGAGTAACCAAAGTTATCTAGGCGTACCGATTCATTGGTTATCGCCTGACTACAAACTGAAAAGTGGATGCTTGGGAGTCATTCCGCTGCATGAAAGCCATTCCGCACTATACTTAGCCGAGGCACTTCTTACGGTACTTCAAGATTTCGATTTAAATTCCGATAACGTCATGGCGGTCGTTAGCGATCGAGCCGCGAACATAAAAAAGCCGTGACTGACACGTTTGGTGCGTCCAAACAGCTTGCGTGTTTTGCGCACATTATTTCGAGTATCGTACCGACTGTAATCGCATCAATGCCCGATGTTGCAAGCCTTATCGCAAAAGTAAAGAACATCGTAACGCTGACAAAATGAAGCGTAGTTGCGTCGGACGAATTGAAGCGTCTCCAAATTCGAGATGGAAAGACTGAGGTCCTAAAATTTATTCAGGATGTTCCAACTCGCTGGAAGTCGACGTTTTATATGCTCGAAAGATTCCTCATTCTCGAAGAGTACGCTTACCCAATTACGCTAAAATGCAACCGTGCCCCGGAAATGCTAAGTCGCGACGAAATTCTCATATTGCACGATTTCGTATCTCTGTTGCAACCAATTGAGAATGTTATCGCTCAAATAAGCGGTAGTCTGTATCCAACGTGTAGCATTATACTTGGTATAGTGCACTGCATGCGCGTGGCGATACAGAATTGGAACCCTGAGAGGTCGAGCGGCGAGAGAATCGCAACGAAAATCGGTACCGACTTAAAAAAAAAATAGTAAATACGATTACGATCGCATTTAAAGATGTCGAAACACATCAGATGCTTGCCATGTCAACGATATTCGATCCGAGGTTCAAAAAGCTACACTTTGAAAGCGCACTGGCCGCTGCCACGGCGATTAACAAAATTAATTCTTTGATTAAGTCAATGACGACATCCGAAAAGCCTGTAGCAAGCTGCGCTACAGCCAAGCCTAAGGCAAACACGAGGGAAAGAAATGTATGGTGCATACATGATGATTTAGTAACGATGATTTAGCATTATCACTTCTAGTACGGGTCAAAACGAAGGCCTCCCCGTGCAAAAATTTGCGTAGGGATCCAGCTGGATTCTTACTAGACTCCCTACTTGCAACTCGGGATCCAGTCAGATATCCAGTTAGATTCCCAAAGTGAGATGTAATGGTCGCAAATTGGATTCTGATCGGGATTCCAGACGAGGATCATGATCTGGAATCCCGATCAGAATCCAGTTTGAATCTCAGCTAAAAAGTTCGAAAATTAAGTAAACGGTACCTGAAACTGTACTTTTCGGAAGTAATTTTCACGTTTAATTATATATATGAACTTACTCTATCGAGAGGTACAAGAATATGCTGGAAAAAACGCTGTTAAATTTTGTCACCCGCTGGGGATCGAACCGTCGACCCTGGGTCGTCCAGGACAAACATTGCGCCTTAACCAACTCAGCTATCCAGATCTTAGAAAAATTTTATTTTTATTTGAAACTTAAAGTGTCGTAGGCATGTGATGGCCCTAGGCTGGACACATATACGTTAATGTTAATTTAATTGTTAATGTTAATGTTAAAGTTTTTATGCCATATAGCAAAAAAAAATATATATGTATAGTGTATCGACAATGGTTTTTTTCGATCTGAATACTGATAATAATAATGCTTATGAACGTAAAATGACATTTGTCAGTTTACTATAGTCAATAATTACTTATCTACTATGAGTAGATCAATTAACTGTCGTTGATTAATTATATTCGCTGTCACATTATGAATTAGTTAACAGTTAACAATCTGTTACGCATTATTATGTAACAGTTTAAGTAACAATTAATTGAATAACAATTGGTTTAACCAGAATTAATTTCCGGTTTTTCTTTGTTATCAACAAATGGAATTTTGTTTATATTTTTCAAAGTTGATACAAATTTTCGTATAACTATTAATCTTGTCGAGTTGTTAAATGGATGCATCACCTTGCACACTAAAAAGTTAAATGGATGCATCACCTTGCTTACTAAAAAGTCAAATGGGTGTCTTATCGAAAAGATCTAAAAACAAATGTTTCCTGACAAAAGCTAACTATAAGTTGGGCGAGAAGTAAAGTTCCAATCGGGATACAGCTGGATTCTTATAAGGACGCCCTGTTTAGGGTTTCCCCGCAATGTCCCTAACTGCATTGATAACCGATTTTAACTTTCAAATCGGGATCCATCGGGATTCTTATAAGGATGCCCTGCTTAGGACGTTCCTGCACCAGCCCTAGCGGCGCTGATGACCGATTTTCACTTCCAAATCGGGGTCCGTCTGGATTCTTACGAGGAAGCCCTTTTTGGGGAATCCCTAACAAATCCCGATCGGAATCCGATCGTAAGTCGGGACTCCCTAACAAATTTCTTCACGGGTCTGTCTCGAACTACGACAATATCTTAGCCAGCCCGTGATAGCGAGAACGGAAGATCCGTTTAAGCATTGGCAAACGCTTAAACTTGCGTATCCCTCGCTGCAAAAGATTGCGATAAAATATTTAAGCGTCGTCGGAACGTCGGTTCCGTCAGAACGTCTTTTCTCCGAGGCTGGCGCTATTAAGGTAAACAACAGGAGCAGACTGTCGGGTGATCTGCTGAATAAACTGCTTTTTTAGGATCTCTTTCACAAGAGGAATGGGGAATCGTTTGATAACGGGCTTTGTCTATCTAGAATGTTCGTTCCAGTATAAGTATACTGTAAGCATACATTGAGTAATGAGTTTATTTACTGGTAAATGTTTTGTTACATATGGCGGAAAAATAAGATTTTTTATTATAAAATTTTTGTTGACCCAAATTATTTTTGTAGCTAAATACCAAACAGTTTAACCTTTTAGTCGGGTGAATTAAATCTTATTTGGCTCAACTAAAATTTCATATCTTATAACTTTTTCGCCATAACTAACAAAAAAATTTGCCACCATTAATAAACTTATTTTTCAGAGCAGGTGTATGCATTTTTCTGCATTTTTTTATTCTTATTATTTTCATTATTTTTCTGTTCATAGTCATGTGCTATCGTAGCTAGTCTTGTCTAGTCGCATGAAATGATTCTATTAAATAAAACATGCTGTGCATTAGCTGTAATTTTCGTTCCAGTATTAGTATACTCATAAGTACTAAGCGTTGTATACTTGTAAGGCATATGCATTTCTCTGCGTTTTGGTTTATATGTTATTATTTTCTTCATTTTTCTATGCTCGATTTTTCACTACAAAACACTAATTTTACTACTCCGTTCCCGCTTGTAACAATAGATGGCCTTATAATTTATTAATATAACTGGAAGTTCCTGTATCTCATTACCAAGTTTCCAAAAGTACATACTGTTCAAAAATATCAACAATGATTATATTTAAATGTCCCAGTACCTTTAACCCGATTATTTTGAGAATATTAATATTCTCCACAGACCAAGACAACCGAATCGAGTTACAACTTCCGGCTGCACATCCCCGGAGCCAAGAAACCAGAAATGCCACAACAAACGAAAATGGACGACGTCGATTATGTCTAAGTCTGAATTTCGACTATACATGCAAATTTATTGTACACATGTACACATTAAAATAAAATGTAATCGATTCCTCATTTTCAATTAGCTTGAACACTGCATTTATATTCCCTTCTTTTTATGTTAGCGTACACGCATTTATCATTAGCAATATCTGCAGTCGGTAAAAATTTCATTCGTTGTCCAATTCTAGTGTACCGACATCAAATAATCGATATTTCGATGTTTCTTAAAATAAATCGATTACCGATAATCGATATTTCTAATGATCGATTATTTTAACATCGATGTTTTTCAACAACATCGCCCATCCCTACTCCCGACCAGCCGCAGCTGCCAATTTCCGGAGAGGGGCTGGGTAAAATGTGGCAATTAAAATCCCAAAGATACGGGAACCAAACAAAATTATTTATTGTAAACAAACTCTACTTCTATGGACGAGGCTGAAACTAGCCGGCAAGAGCTAGCCGCCAGAATCAGTAGTTACGGCTGTGACTCCATGCGCTGACCACGGCGGCTCACCGGCTCATTTTTTGGATTGTACCTATCTATTTTTTTTATTTCAACAGATGAATCTTATGTATTTTTATGTGCCTGATTGAATGGCACTATGCAATTCGTACCAACAAGTATTTTTAATAATAAAGCCCGATGAACAATTTCTTAGTTGCGCCGTGGAATATTTGATGACTCGTACTTAAAGGCTTTGCATTTTTTTAAATTTTTCTGCAATAGGTCATTTTTATAGCTTTCGACGTGCGCGATCGAATGGCACTAATTACAACCCGTAGCAATAAGTATTTATTAACAATAAAGCTCTATAAACATAATCTATATTCTGATCGGCGCGCCGCCGGATATTCGATCGCCCATACCTAAGGCTTTGCATTTTATTAAATTTTTAAAAATATGTCAGTCTTATAGTTTTCGATGTGCCCGATCGAATGGCACCAGTTACACCCCGTAGCAACAATATAGCTCGATAAACAATCTAGTCGGCACGCCGAATATTCGATCGCTCGAGTTTGAGGCTTTGCATTTTTAAAAATTTTTTGCAATATGTCATTTTTATAGCTTTCGACGTGCCCGATCGAATGACAATAATTACAACCCGTAGCAATAAGTATTTATTAACAATAAAGCCCGATAAACAATGTGGTCGGCGCGCCGCCGGATATTCAATCGCCCATACCTGCGAAATAAAAATAGATAGGTACAATCCAAAAAATGAGCCGGTGAGCCGCCGTGGCCAGCGCATGGAGTCACAGCCGTAACTACTGATTCTGGTGGCTAGCTCTTGCCGGCTAGTTTCAGCCTCATCTTCTATGGAGGGAAAAACCGGGTAAACCCGGGGGAAAATCTCCGTCCCGTAAATAACCGGCGAAACCGCGGCACAACTCGCCAACGGTCCACTCTCAACAAACCTATTCTCTTCGAATACAAATTATATTCTCTGAACAATTTCCCGACGCTCGGGACTCGCCTCCTTACTCGCTCACACACGCGACGCTCGCTTTCGTAAATCGTCCTAGACGGGACGCTCAAACCCATTCGCCCTTAATCGCTCGAGCAAAACATACAAAGTTCCAAAAAACAGTTCCGAAAGAATAACCGGCCAATATTCGGCCCCTCGCACGCACACCCCCACAAGTCCCGGCTCTCCTTACTCGACGACACGACAATCAGGCTCCTTCCCGTGGGCCGTTTTGCCCCAAGGCGATTATCAACTGAATTTAACGCGGAATCTACTCGAAAGCAACGAAATAACTCCCGGGAGTTCGACACGATACCACGCGATATAGATTTTAATACAGGCCTCACGGTCTTTTCCCGTGCTCGCGACACTATTTCTCACCCGTGTCGCACGCGTACGCTGCTCGACGGCCAACGTGCGACGTTCGCGAAAACTCTCGGCGCGGGCGGGACAAGACACGCCGACGAGACAAAGAATTCCCGGCTCGTTCACACTAACGACGCACGGGAGATTAAACGCAACACTAATTACAAGGTTAATGCAATGTCCGATGCCTGGGGATCGGAAAAGCTCACCGGTATCAGACGACGACTCAACTCGACGGCGACAGATCTGCTCGCTCGGGATTCCACGGGTTCCAAAAATTCGCTTCAACGTCCTCACAGCCAGCTTACTCTACGACGCAACGGGAAGTGCCACGAGGATCGTCGCTCGATCGCTCTCGTTCGCGCCTTCCCCCTACCCCCCTGCCTAATCGCCCATATTCGCACGCGCTCGGCCCTTTCCGCCGTCGCGAAATCCTCGTGCACACCTAACGCTGACCAGCGCTCGGGAGATTTTCGCCGCTCGACGTCGATATCCCCGTCGATAACGCCAGCAGGGGTACTCAGTTCCCCCTGCCCAATCGCTTTCCCGGTCTTCGCACGCAGAAATCCTCCTGCAGCCCGGACACCGGCAACTGCAGGACCGATGCATGCCCTCCGGCGATGCTTCCGATGTTCCGACGGGAGTTTTCCTCTCCCTCCATCGATGATATTACCGGCGACTCCGACAGCCGAGGGGTAGGGTTCGGGCCGTCCAATTTCCAGAATGAGTGTCGCTGGCGCTCGCTGACTCCCGTCTCCTCCCGTCTCCTCGCAGAACGTCGACACCTCGCCGGTCGCTCTCCCATCCGAGGCATTCGAACATGCAAACGTTCGAAATATAATTAGAGAAATAATCTACACGCCAATCGAGCCCTGCGGAATCGCCTTGAGAGCCGTTGAGCGAGCTGGTACGAGGACATAAGTAACCGGCAACATTTTGCCACGTTACAATATTTACGTGCAATGGATAGCCTATTCCGATCTTCCGAGGCTCGTTCCGTTGCAATACTACACATACACATATATGTATACGTCTGTATACACCTACTTGGCTCATGTGATGTAATGTTTTATCGATTTTGTTCAATTTTTTTTTTTTTACAAATGTGTTTGTCGAAGAAACAAACTTTAAGTACTTGGCGAACCATTTTTATTTTTTTGAATAAAACGTTTTTTTGGTTTCTGTAAACCAAAACATTCGTGCTTTAAAACGCGTCAGCATTTCATGGGTAAAAAATAAGTAGGTCCCACTGCAGTCGAAGAGTATCGACCGATCTTTTTCAGAGTGGATTAAGAAAACCCACTGATATATAGACCGGAGAGTAAACAGCTGTATTGTATTTTGTGAACCCCGTAAGGTCGTGTAGACACGGTTGCGCGTAGCTGATCAAAGATATCTCTGCGCTATCCTGAACAATGGAGATCTGTCACTATTATGGAGGCATTGTGAGGACTCTATATCGACTTCTAAGAAACAGAAGGTCATATCCGACAACGTTTTACATGTTACAGTGTGGAGGATACGCCCTCCTGTTCCTTAGCAGTCGACATATGTCACATGGCCTCGAGGGTACAAGTAGCAATATCGGAGCAGTGACAACGGCCCATCCAATGTGTCTGTAGTTACCTCGAGGGCAAGATCGTGCTTCACTTTTCTTCCTCCGCTCGAAGCCGAGGACCTCTTCAAACTAGTAATGACGATAGTATCAAAACGTGGCGCTTCAATTCTGATACTGCTAACCATGTAAGTAATAAAAATGTATGTAAAATTAGAGATTTTACCGGATATTAGCGAGATATGGTGGCGCGCGCTTCGCACGCTCGCAATAGTTTCGTAATAATAGACGGGAACAAAACACTTATCATCACGTAACGCACTGTTATATCTTGCATAACCTATCACCGAGAAGAAAACCTATTGTTAAATATATAGCCTGTTGCTATGAGTCCCTACACCCTATAGAGTTGGACACGCTCACGCTGAACCAAATATCGCCCGACACTTTTATCGCCGACTCGTTTACAGAATGGGAAAACTGTCGCACCTAGTCGACGTACTTTCCATAGGGTATAACTTAGTGCCAATTACACGTTGGTCCCCTCCGGGATTGCAACGACGTTCGCAAATCGAGGGTATATGCACTTTTCTAACCTTTCGTAGCTAGTTTTCTAAGAAACGTAATATAAAAATAACTCTCCATATCAAGAGGTGCGGTAGCGTATCGGCGCCAAGTATTTAAAAAAAAGATTTTTCCAACAAGACGCTATCAAATTGTTATAGTCCAACATGCCCGAAGTGGGAACTTTGAATCGATGATGTCTGAAACCGAAGCATCTGTTCGGAATTTCGAAGACACTTTCATTATATAATTCGGACAAAAGCTTTCCGTCGCGTCCAGTTACAATCATACCTGTTCGGCAGATGGATGAAATGGGAATCATGCGCCGGAAATGTCCGAAATTATAATAAAAGTGTAGCGTAGAATAGTTTCGTCGGTTTATTTTGTTGTCCCATAAGGTATACGAAAATGTCACAGATTTCCGTCATGTCCCGCATTTGCCATACCTCCCCGCTCGCTTGTGATTATTTTAGTAGCCTCCGAACGGTTATCCCCGGATGAATATCCTTTGAAAAGAGTAAAACCCCAAAGTCATATCTCCCGAAAAATCAACCCCCAAGACGTCGATTTATAAAAATAAGCTGACGACTATCGTGAGTGCATTTAGTTGGATACAGACGATAGGTGGCGTTCGTTCCATTCAACTGAGCTAAAGTTGTCCACGGTATAAAGAACAACACATTAGTGATTGTAAATTAATCTGGGATCTCATGAACAATGGATCAAGGTTATCGTAAGATGAGGCTTTCGGTCGGAGCAAGAAGAATTGTCGAAAATAAATTTTTTCCGACGTGGCTTTTTAATCTACGGGTTGCAGTAATCACGAAACGGATATTATTATGGAGAAATACGCCGGAATTCGTGAGCAGTCCAACATCTGAAAGTTTTAATGGAGTGAATTTATAATTTTTTGAACACTACCTCGATGCGGTGGTGTTAAAAATCGTTTCAGATACCACAGCATTTTATATTTACGTCTTAAAAGTATGAACAAAATCGGCAAGAGTTTGGATAAGTTTGGAGCTTGGCAAGAGTTTATGTGACCATAAAAATTTCGGAAATGCGTGCGGCAACACTAAATCTGATCACGCAGACCTCGACTTTTTCCACAATCATTTTTTATTGATATGGTGTATACAGATTTATTTATATTATGTATAGAGATGGACGAGGAGAACTACATCTGAAAATCGTCCTTTTTTACCATCCATACTTGGTCTTAGGATCCGATGTAGCATCGTAAATACAGATATTGACATTCGAATTTGTCTTTAGAATTTTTATGAACTCGGCAAATCTTCATTGTTCCCAATCGTTTTTATAAATTGCAAACGCACCTTATTTTTGTATATGATTATGTAATACATTTTGAGGATTTCTTAAATTGGTATTGATTTGGTGGTGCATACTTTTCATGACTGCAGGAACTTGCGGCCTGAATGAGATTCATTGTTTGTAGACAACCAATGGATGTTCATTGTCCACAGAATTTAAATCCACTTTGAGTCGATTGCAGTGTAGTCAATTCTCGATATTCAGAATGCACCACAGCACAATGTCGCACAATCACCGTATCAAAATGGGACACGCCGCAATAAGTTATTCGACCGGAGCAAAATAGGGTACTATTTTATAAAGTCCCGTTGGGTTACATACGATGAATAACATCAGCGGCGCAGAGAGTGTGACTTGAATATCATAATTCACCCCGAGAGAGGTGACGCTGTTTGCACGTACCGCTCATATTTTCGCACGATTACGCATTGAAGCATTCTCACTCGTCGTATTCTTTTACGATTTGACCAGAAGTTATGATTATCAATCTCCCTTCGTCCGAGACTCTGGCTAGTGTAAAAATCGATTATTCAATACTCATTTGACAAACGTTTCTTGTATTATTGAGCTTAGACCGGGTTGTTCGTTGTACGGAGTATATTTTTCAGGTAGTAAGCAAAAAAAAACTTGTTAGGGAAATATTTAATTCATTTTAGAACTGAAGATAATGCGATCGATCGTATGAAGCAGAGTGAGGGTTAACTTTAATATTGTCGGCGTGATAGAATCTACGGCGGTGAAATGCTGTATTAAAATTAAAATTTAAGTATTGTACGAGGCATTATCGAAAATTGTGGATTAACCATTAACGATTAACGTCTCGTTTGATATTCGTAAGAGCATTATTGTTAATTAAAAAAAAAATGTCTTTATTTTTTTTTTTTTTTGAGATTAATCAAATTGACGATACAATCTCAATCATGGATCACAAGCGCTCATATATCAGGATAAACTGTGTATTCAACTGTGAATCAGCTCAAGCGACTTCAGGGCTATCTCTTTAGGCAAACACACTATGCTCGGTTCAAGAATTATCGCTTTAGGGAATATCCAGCTTCTATCGGAATTCTTCAGGGCTTACATTTGAATCCGTTACTTTTCGTGGTATTTGTTAACGAGTCAGCGGCCACTTTCGGATCCTGGTATTCACATATGATATCAAAGTATTCGCATCAGTAGAATGAGATTGTTACGTTCTCCGAATGGTGAGTTTGCACAGGCAGAACTATAACTGAGTAGTCCGTTTTCCAGCCAAGTCGCTAGCCCGTTGCTCAGAGACGAAGACGTCGCCGCATTCCGTAAAGGTAAACAAAAAAAATGTTTATGGAAACAGTCTCTTTAAAAAAAAAGTCGAGAATAAGTTAAATGATATGAGCCAAGAAGTTGTAAAAAGATTTATTAATATATGCTTGTATTTAGTGCAGTACTTATGTAGTCAAAAAATAAATTTTAACTCACATAATTTATTTCTGTCTATCGAGTTTTTCGACACAGCCAAATACTTCGAAAAACGATGTTGTTAAGCGAAATGCTACCGTGTACTTATACTCCACGTGCCGGAAGTGATAATCATTCGATAGATGTTACTTGAAAAACAACATTGGTTCGGAATTTTGAGGACCCTTTTATTTCAAAATTTGAACACAAGCGTAATAACGCACAGTTACGATAATAACTGTTCAGCAGATGTTGCGGTAACATTGTGTCCGCAAGAAATCCGAAATTTTTATCCCGTTATGTAATTACGATAACGTACGGTACTGATCTGAACTGAATCTGAATCACGTACGGTAATTACGTGTAATTACCCGTTACATTAGTAACGTGAATCCCTCGCGGCCTCCTACGCATGCATTCGTCGCATAACTCATCTCTCTCGGTGAAGCAGAATTCAAAATTTGCTGTCGAGACTGTGGTGGGATCGGGATGGATTTTGAAGAAAATACACGTTATTTAAATTGATACCAATCTTTTATTCCACTGACAGCTTGAGAGATGACGCAAGCGAACAGTATTAATACGTTCATGACACTGGCCGATGGTCGAGGTCTCTCGTTGCTTGAACGAGAACGAGTACGATTGGGGTTGTATGTACATGCGACATTATGTGGATGTGTATGTGTGTTTACAAGGTAGCGAAGATGTGAAAATTCTGTTCGGCAGCGTTTCGAGAACGTTGGAGCATATTTCGAATATCAATCCTAGTGGAACTGGTGCAACCACGGATTAGAGGTTGCATCGTAATCGCAGTTGCACTAGGGTTGACTAGACATGCATCCACGAGTTGCAATGACTATGACGAGACTCCGGGTATACTGAAATGAGACTGATCGCTTTGTTCAAACTTTTAACATTTAAGCAACTCTGTTTTGATGGACTCGAATAATCCCCATGCAACTAATAATCAAATAAATAGACTATACAACGATGGTTGCAAGGGTTACAGAAAAACGACGCCAAAATAAAGGTTACCTACGAGTATATACCAAGTTACAATTTTGAACATTGTGCATTAGTCTATTGAAGTCTGCCGATGGTCACCTCAGTTCCGTTAGGGAAGATACGCGGTTGCGTCTCAATATGCTGAAAATAAATCTTTGTACTTTTCGATTATCTCGGAAACGAAGCATCGGATCGAAGTTCTCACAACTATTGCTCCTTTGTAGAGGAAGCTTTGTTTTCCAAAAAAAAAAATCGAGATTTTAATGAAAACGTGTTCGGAATGTTGCAAAAATTCGAAAAAATAACGCGTGTGCGTGTGCGTGTGCGTGTGCGTGTGCGTGTGCGTGTGCGTGTGCGTGTGCGTGTGCGTGTGCGTGTGCGTGTGCGTGTGCGTGTGCGTGTGCGTGTGCGTGTGCGTGTGCGTGTGCGTGTGCGTGTGCGTGTGCGTGTGCGTGTGCGTGTGCGTGTGCGTGTGCGTGTGCGTGTGCGTGTGCGTGTGCGTGTGCGTGTGCGTGTGCGTGTGCGTGTGCGTGTGCGTGTGCGTGTGCGTGTGCGTGTGCGTGTGCGTGTGCGTGTGCGTGTGCGTGTGCGTGTGCGTGTGCGTGTGCGTGTGCGTGTGCGTGTGCGTGTGCGTGTGCGTGTGCGTGTGCGTGTGCGTGTGCGTGTGCGTGTGCGTGTGCGTGTGCGTGTGCGTGTGCGTGTGCGTGTGCGTGTGCGTGTGCGTGTGCGTGTGCGTGTGCGTGTGCGTGTGCGTGTGCGTGTGCGTGTGCGTGTGCGTGTGCGTGTGCGTGTGCGTGTGCGTGTGCGTGTGCGTGTGCGTGTGCGTGTGCGTGTGCGTGTGCGTGTGCGTGTGCGTGTGCGTGTGCGTGTGCGTGTGCGTGTGCGTGTGCGTGTGCGTGTGCGTGTGCGTGTGCGTGTGCGTGTGCGTGTGCGTGTGCGTGTGCGTGTGCGTGTGCGTGTGCGTGTGCGTGTGCGTGTGCGTGTGCGTGTGCGTGTGCGTGTGCGTGTGCGTGTGCGTGTGCGTGTGCGTGTGCGTGTGCGTGTGCGTGTGCGTGTGCGTGTGCGTGTGCGTGTGCGTGTGCGTGTGCGTGTGCGTGTGCGTGTGCGTGTGCGTGTGCGTGTGCGTGTGCGTGTGCGTGTGCGTGTGCGTGTGCGTGTGCGTGTGCGTGTGCGTGTGCGTGTGCGTGTGCGTGTGCGTGTGCGTGTGCGTGAAGCTGAAATTTGGCACACATCATGTATGATCAGTAGTCAATGTTTGGTCAAAATTTTATCCAAAAATTTTCAGTTGTTTTTTTTTTGTACGTCATTATTAATTTCTTCAAAAATGTCTGTTCGCGCTCTAGCGCTCGCAATTTTTTATCTGTCGGGCTAAAAACGCGTACATAGATGGAATATGATAACCCGATGATCCCATTAAAATTTCAAGAGAATCGGTCGAATCGTTTAAATTTTATGTCATTTTGAATTTTTCGAATTTCATGATTTTTTTTTTTTTAGACGCATTTTTCCGTATCAAATATTCATCTGCGAATAAAATAAGTGTCAGATTTGTGATCAGCGCGGAAAAATACATGGAATTACAGTCCCGGAGCGACAACTAACCATAAAGTTTACCAGGCATTTTTATAGCAAAAATTGCGAAAATAAATGATTTTAGGTATTTTTAAACAACGATTTCAGGTGCCTATCGTGATCTACAGCAAGACATACACAAGACGATGGATATGGCGGGATTAAAAAGCTACACTGAGAGAAGGATCTCGGAAAAATTACTTTTCATATGGTAAATTTCATCCAGGCAACATAGTAAACCAGCGCCACCACCGTCGATATGTGACATTTTGACAGGGACCATAGCAACTTTTACTCAAGCCATATGGTAATTTTTTCCAGAGGGCAGGTTGGCAAAATTTTGTGTTTCTGGCTGCTTATACTAACTTCGTTATTAAAGTTTTACATAGATGAAATGAAAATCAATTAATATGTAGTTTTGTGGACGGTATATAAATTAATCAATGTATTTTAGAATATTTTTATTTATTTCAACGATCTGAAACTACGTTCTAAACATAATTTTTTACGATATAATTATATCCGTCGCTCAAGCGTACAAAGTGGGTAATATTTATACCAGAAAGTTGTTCGAGCGTCAAAGAATTCCGTCAATCAAATTTTATGTCGAGCGTCAAAGAATTCCGTCAATCAAATTTTATGTACGTTACATAAAAAAAAATGTATCGACATAATATGCCGGTATAACCTATAATCGCTTTACCGACTACTCGGAGCACCGATCCGCAAATCTTTTAATTATCATATTATATGCTGTTCTTGATTATATTTTTTTATAATTTTATATAATTGTTAATACTTACGTTCATTAAAAATTTTTTTTCCCCACGTTCCGACACAATTTGCGATTCGACGCCACCGAATACTATATTTTCTAGTAAAAAGAACTTATAGGCTAGCATAAATTACGAGATATTCGGGTAATATTGTAAGACACAAAGTTGAAACACGCGCGAAAAAACAATTAATCATCGATCGAGGGCGTCAGCTCTCGACATCGATAATTGACGCGCTTGCGCAAAGCGAGTTTAATAGAAATGCGCAAACGCGTAATATTTTCGGGGGTCCTCTCGGACCCGAGGAGCCACGTCTCCTCCTCTTTCGCTCTGGGGACGTCGCGCCTTGTGGACGTTCCGATCAAGATCTGGAAGGAATAGCGAGACGAATTCGTGTTGGAAGCCTTCAACCGTGCTTGGCCCGCCGGCTACAAATATCAAGTTGATCTGCGAGCCCCAGAGATCACGAAAGAGCCACCGTGGAAGCGATCTCGACTCACAAAAAGATGAGTAATAATTACTGCGTGTTGCGTCCTTAATTATTTCTTGTGTCTATGTTTTTATTTTGTCCCTGCTCCGGCCCTTTTGGGGTAGTTAACGGACAGGAGGAAAATTTTGTTTGTATTAAAAATCAAATGTGAAAAATTTGTTGTATGTGAGGGATGAAATGTATGAGAATTTCGGTTATTAATTATACTGATGAATGCTAAATTAGGTAACGAGAATGAACAGAAAATTTATGTAAAGAATTTATGTTGAATAATAGCAAAAAGGACTTGACGAATTTGTATGAACGAATTGTGCGAAAAGTTTATATGGAAGAAATGAATGAGAACTTTGGTTTTATTAAATGTATCAAGATTTCTCAATCGTGATTATTATTTGAGGAGAAAATAATTATTTCGTATCCTCAAAATTATTTTCGTAATTTATTCTTTCGCCTTTTAAAAAAACCATCGATTATTCCTGTTTCGAAAATATAAATAATACTACAATATCTGCGATAGTGAAAATTACCATATTTTCTAGCAGAATGTGTCAAGTTTAATACGAATGTTTACCACAATGTCGCTGTAGCGCCCGTATACCTGAAAGTTCTGCCGGTTTTTACCAGGTTTATGGTAATTTCTATTAGATCCTTCTCTCAGTGTAGATAAAGAGGTATCACTAGGAATTCTGGAATAAAAATCGAAAGGGCAAAAAAAAAAATTCAGGAGCGCATACTTCCATGTATTTTTTCGCGCCAAACGCATATTCGACAAAGTGAAACGTGACGATGATATATTTTTTTACGCACTGAACCTGAATCGGTCAACCGTTTTGCATAAAATTCTAAGACGTTGACGTTGAAAAAAGTTGAAACTTGAAATTTTCATATCGCTTTTTTATTGTAAAAAATGTCCATTTCCTTTAAGAACTCTAACGGGTTTTTTCTATCTCATCTTTAAACTTCGACATGTTAATGTCGATTCGAAAAGCGGATGCATTACTTATCATTGCTGCGAGATCCTTGTTGTTCGCTTGGCGCTGTACTCTAATATTCTCCTCGATCATATTCGGTCCAACTTCTGCCGATGGCTCTAGCTGTTATTGTTGTCGGGTTAGCGCGCGTTCAGGTTCAAGGCCACGTCTCAACACTTACAATTCTGCTCTCTGTCTATTCAGCCCTCTTGCTTGAATGCCATCTCTCTCCTACCTGCCACTTCGCCATTTATCCGCCTCTCATCGGGCAAAACCGGCATCGTATCCAGCCTTTTGTCCCTTTTCTGTGTACAATTATAGCTTTGAAATGTATATTTCTCGATTTACGTCCAGACTTTGTCAGAAACACATTCCTAGCATTATCGGCCATGTTTATGATTATTATTTATTTTCGTTACTTATTATTATTATTATTATTCACTTCTTGATTTATTATTATTATATATGGATCATGCCCTTTTTATATTGATTTTTACATGTTCGAGGGTGTATACTGTGCTATCAAACCGTGCCAACAATTCCAACGATACTAATCTAAAGCAATTGAGAATATCAAAGAGTCAGCCATACTTCGGTAACGGTAGCACATCGTAATTCCAAGACAATAAGGAGGGAGATCTTATTTTATTATTTGTATTATTTTTTTTATTTTACCGATAATAGCAGAAACAATAAAAAATATTTCGTTTACGTATCTTCACCACAAACAAAAATGAACAGTTTTGCAACAATTTTATTTCATTTCTTTTAACTTGAGTTCCTGGTAACAATCACCGACTCAACATTATATATTAACTCCGCGATTGTAAAATAATGATTATGTTCGTAGAAATATCGGATGCGCTGACGGACCCAGGTCGATAGCCCTTTGTCAAGGTGTAAAATTAGCACTAGGTATAAAAGTTAGTATAAGAAGACAACTGTAAATATGAACTTTGCCAATAAATCTCTTTTACTACTCCTAAATATCGGAAGTTCAGTTGGTTGAGTATAGAAATTATATTCATTTCTAATTCGTCGAAATACCGTAATTAAATAAGTCGATCGCGAATAAATAAATGACAATTCAAATACCGGCTAGTACATAGTGTATTCATTACAATTTTTTGCGATCGTCTTGCTGGACATTCCCCGATTTTCAAATAACCGAAGAAAAGCAATTTAAAAAAAGCTGAAAATTGAAATTTGCATATCGCTTCTTCATAAAAGTTGAAAATTGAAATTCGCGGAGCTTCTTCTATGAGGAAGCATTGTCTGTATTTTTGGCTTCCTCATAGAGGAAGGTTCGCGAATTTCAATTTTCAACTTTTATGAAGAAGCGATATGAAAATTTCAATTTTCAGCTTTTATGAGGAAGCGATTTGAAAATTTTTATTTTCAACTTTATGAGGAAGCGATATGAAAATTTCAATTTTCAACTTTTTTCAACGTCAACGTCTTAGACTTTTATGCAAAACGGCTGACCGATTCAGGTTCAGTGCGTAAAAAAATATAACATCGTCACGTTTCACTTTGTCGAATATGCGTTTGGCGCGAAAAAATACATGGAAGTATGCGCTCCTGAATTTTTTTTGCCCTTTCGATTTTTATTCCAGAATTCCTAGTGATACCTCTTTATCTAGCTTTTTAATCCCGTTATATCCATCGTCTTTTGTATGTCTAGCTGTAGATCACGATAGGCACCTGGGTTTTTCCGCGATGCCATCGGAAAGCAAAGAAATCGTTGTTTAAAAATACCTAAAATCATTCATTTTTGCAATTTTGGCTATAAAAATGCCTGGTAAACTTTTTGGTTAGTTGTTGCTCCGGGACTGTAATTCCATGTATTTTTCCGCACTGATCACGAATCTGACACTTATTTTATTCGCAGATGAATATTTGATCCGAAAAAAATGCGTCTTAAAAAAAATGCATGAAATTCGAAAAATTCAAAATGACATAAAATTTAAACGGTTCGACCGATTCTCTTGAAATTTTAATGAGATCGTCGGGTGATCATATTCCATCTGTGTACGCGTTTTTAGCCCGATAGCTAAAAAATTGCGAGCGCTAGAGCGCGAACAGACATTTTTGAAATTAAAAATGGCGTACAAAAAAAACAACTGAACATTTTTTGACGAAATGTCGACCAAATGTTGACTATTGATCACATATGATGTGTGCCAAATTTCAGCTTGATCGGTCAAGGCGTTCTCGAGTTATAGCGGTTTGAATTTTGCACGTCCATTTCACACACGCACGCACGCACGCACGCACGCACGCATACATACATACATCTGGACATTTTTTCTAAATGTAATTTTTCGACATTTTGGAACATTCTGAACATGTTTTCATTAAAATCTTGAGTTTTTGTTTTTTTTTTACCAAAACAAAGCTTCCTCTATGAGGAAGCAAAATGTAAGTCTAAAAGCCACTCAAAAAAATATTAATAAGATAAATTGCATCGTACGTTTTCCCAGACATTTTCCAGAATTCGTTACTCGTCAATTAATTAATTCATTCCAACGCTCAAACGATTGGGCATCGCACAGCGTTTGGAATTTAACTATAGCTATCCGTAAACCGTCGTAAATTGTGTAAATGGATCAGAGGCTTATCGATAAAGAATAAAAATCATTAAAAAAATATATATCCTCAAATTAGTACTCAAATCGCAATAATAAGTGATTCCGGAGAAAGTACTTCTAAAGTTAGGTGTTCGCTTCGCTGGTTGGTTCCTTCTTCCAATGCAGATTTTTTAAATATTTACCTGCGAACAATGCATTCGGACCGATATCGCGTAAGTTCTCTTTGCGAGTTGCGTTCACCGATTTTTATTCGAAGAACATCGGGAGTAGACGACTCATTGCGCGATTCAATCATGTATTGAAAGTTCTACCCCCATGGAAATAAAGTATATGCATAAATATATTTCGGGATATATGTTATATATACATGAGATATATACTGGATATATAATATATATCCAATATATATCTGCGATATAGAACTTTTTGCCAGATTATATATCTGAAAAGTATAACGAAGATATATGAAAGATATATACATGACATATATTCATTCAAATTTCTTTTTACGGCGGTTAGTACGTACCGAAAAATGGTTTGGGAATATTTAAAAAATTGATTGGTTTGTCATCATGAATTATATCAATTTAGAAAACAATACTATATTTGGAGAAAGAAATAAACCTAACGACCTGAGGTTGGGCTCGAAGCCGGGCCTTTCGCACGCTAACCTGGAACCTTACCGCTACGCTGCCACCTATCATTTTAATTGTTCTCATTCCCAGCGAGATTTGAACGTAACAAAAGTTTTCTTATTTCAAGTGATGATCATCAATTTCCTGATGATGAAAGTAAATCGGTTTATTGAGCCTTTTGCTTATTACAAAATGAAAAAGAACAAAATTAACCATACTTATGTTTAAGCTACCGAATAACGGATCGCCTATGCGTCTGTATGTGATAGTTTTTTACGCATAAAATGATTTTGAATGTCAAATTTAAATAATTTAGAAAAATGTTCACAACTTTTCAAAATTCACTTCTATAATATTAACCATAAACATAGGTACTATCAGATGCTTTAAAAATTATTGGTTGCGGAGTAGCGCGATATCTAAGTCTCTAGATGCAATCGCCAATATCTATTTACATATTTCTCGAAGCAGTTTGAGTTTAGGCTATGTACAGTAACAGATGATACGCTGTTCTGTCAAATCAAAGATATATATAAAAAATACATCGAATTATATATAATTAATATATAGGAATATGTAAAATATTTATATACATGAATATATATGACGTATATAATATATATATCTGAACATATATTAGTTAAGATATTTAACATATAATCAGTATATATTAAAAATATAAAATTGTAATATATCCCGCTATATATCTGGCGGATATATAAAAGATATATACGGGAT
Organism: Ichneumon xanthorius; assembly: GCA_917499995.1. NCBI lineage: Eukaryota > Metazoa > Arthropoda > Insecta > Hymenoptera > Ichneumonidae > Ichneumon > Ichneumon xanthorius. The sequence continues at coordinate 433,198 of OU824202.1, read as the reverse complement.
ATAGAACTTTTTGCCGTTATATATGACGTATATAAATTATATATCTTCCTATATATCTGACATATACTTCATTTCCATGGGGGCTAGAAACTTGGAGCCAATACAACAACATGATTGTCAATAAATCGCGATTAATTTCGACGTCCATCTCACCGAGTTTATCGACGGCATCAATAAAAACGTCACCTTCGAGGGTAGTTACGAGTTGCTGAAAATCGAGAATAGCAGCGATAAACGCTGTGTGATGGTGATGTGAAAAATCACCTCACAATACATACGTGCCGCCGCATGTGTCAACTGAAGTCGTTGACCTTGTACCGTCCTGATTAGCATTTTCCTGCATCTACGGTTATAGGGCTTTCTATGACATATGTATTGCATGTGACGTTTTATCAGAACAATCCCCAATTTCTCATCTAACCTTTCAGCAATTTATTCCGGAATGGGTTGAGAATGCATGCCAAACGAATATTCGTCGATTACCAGCACGTGGTATTTACTACGGCTCGGTATGACACTTCGTGTGTTCCTTACATACCGTAGTAGCGTAGTGCAATAAGACGCCTGACTTGCGATGGCCGCGACACTGACTGAAGGCTACTGTTATCGCGGAACTGCCGTTGAGTCGCTCTACACCTTGGTTCTCCTTGAGAAAAATCGATTACTTCAAATTTTATTTTTAATCTATCGCTCATTAATTTTATCAAAACCCCGGATTGATTATTAGTTGTCCTCAAGTCATTCAAAATAATTAATTATTGTTTGGTAAATAAACCAAAGCAAATATTCACAAAGGATTAATGAAAATAAAATAAAATAAAATGATTGAAACTTAAATGATTCGATAACTTACGATTATTCAAATTGAATTAATTGCTCAAATGAGATGTAATGGTTGAAGTTGAACAAGAATGTCAAGGGTTCGAAATTCCTCGTTCTTCCTTTCTTCCTTTATTCTCTCTCTCAACAGATAGTCGGTTCGATTGATAATAAATGTCGATGATGAATGATGATGATAATAAGCTTTAAGTCTGAATCGTTCCAGGTGTTGATGCAAATGTTCAAACTATTTACTTATCGGTGATACAAAGTTAATTTCCAATTTCGATCGTATAATCCCAGATTCACTTTTCCTCCCGCTAAATTACTTTTTCTTCCGCTGATCAAGAGTCTGCCACCTTCCACCCCCGTTAGAGTCATATAAATATGGTCACTTTTTAGCATAGCCGGAGAAAAAATACCGTATGGAAGTGTGCATTTCTGCATCAAACTTCACACTAATAAGCACAGTTCATGCACGTCCCTAATATATCCGGAAATATATTGGAACATGTGTGTTTGTAGTTGTCAATTGTTATAAAATGTTGTAATTTATCCACATTCCTTCGGTCCCGTTAAGCTATAATTGAATTTACAAAATTGTAGTTGATAATAACTATTTCTTACTCCACAGTCTACGTCTGACAACGATTAGCAGGTTGTTTTCAACTTACAACTTTTTTCGGCCATGTATAACTATCTACGACATGTTCCAAATCTCACACTTCCTCATAGACAGGTGGAGCTTTGGTACAGATTAGCATAAGTTGTAATTTCTACTGAGTTTTTCGTGGTCAGTTGTGGTTTCGACATTCATCATTGTCTTCACGATTTTTGTATAAAAAATTGTCGGTACAGCGTAGTTTATTATAGTACGTTATAAAAAAAATTCCGTCAGGGTAACTACTATATTACTGGAATATTAAAAAATGATTTGTTTCGTGTTATGATAGGATTCATCATTGCATAATCTTATTATTATTGTAAATACAACTATCTCTTTACATAAACGCAGTAATTGGTTTAGAATACACATATGTTCAGATAAAATTTCAATCGTGACACTATGATACAATCAGAAACCGATAGATTGTGACCCAATCAGACAGAAACCCTATCGTTCGACAATTTACCATATATACAACAGATGGAATGTGATTAATACAATTACCTTTCAATAAGTCCTTTCGAGTTCCTTCGACTGTTTATGCATGCTAGCGTGCTGTATATACTAGTCGAATACTATTGATGTTATTCTGTAGATATAAGAATTTTTTTGATACCAACAAACGGAAAGCATGTATATTACCATTTGAGGATTCGTCGTGAAATAAGATAACTTCTTTACTGTTACCAACTGCAGCGTATATACCAACAATCGGTAATAGAAGAATTACAACTGTGCGACATCTTACAGCTTGGTTGAGAGAGTGTATTATTGCTAGTTAAAGAAAGCTTAGACTGTCAAATTTATTCGACGTCTATGATAAATTATGATAAATTATGATATATTATTCTTTTAAGTATAATACGTTTTATTAGACTCCGCCCAGGATGCTAGGGGTTTTCATAGCCCTCCTAACAGAATGAAATACCTGGAATCATTGCCACTTTGCCATTTTATTTTGATAACCAGTGCTTATTTCTATTTAACCTGATCATAGAAACACCAAGCTTGATGTATATTGTTTATCAAACATGATAACATGTTTGCTATTAAGATTAAATTGTTTGAACAAATATTCTTTCAACATCAAATTCTGTGTATATTGTTCAATAGGCATTGAAACACGTTTGGCAGTATTAATTTGTTGACATAAATTGTTTAGAGAATAACTTTTGAATATGTAATCGTACACCGATGAACACCTGGGCAACATTCAAGCCATCATTCTCGCGCGTTCGACTCCGATACAGCATTGGGCATATCTTGGTTATTTTCACTTAAGTTGATCACTTAGTTACTTGGTATTTTGATACCAACTAACAAAAATAAACTTTAGTATAGGTAGCTAAATATGAGATAACAAAAACCACAATTGGTATTGGTGACTAAACAAGCAAATAACTAAAAGGAATATTTGATGTTGGCCGTTGTGTAATAAATAATATATAATAAAACCGATTTCTGCAAGAAATTCATGATAAAAATTAGGAATAGAAAATTAATAATAGAACAATAAAATGGCGAAAATATTAAAGCCACTCTTGTCTTCAATATTTCAAAAAAAAAGAAAATCGAATGGAAAAGAAAAAGGATACTGATAAAGAAATGTCCATGACTGAAATACGCGTAAGGATCTTATTCTACAAAAGTGTGACGAAGAATTCTTGGTATAAATAATATCAATAAAGATTAAAGCGAATCGATCATGTTTAAATGCTTATTTTATTACGTTTAAATATGCAACGATATAATACAGTTTAGCATACCATTGTACAATGTCCAAAACGAGTATGTCGATCACACGTGATATATATATTCCGCACTCGATATATGTCTATATATATATATATATATTGAGACGGTCCTCGAATGTCGCACCCCTAAAAATCATCTTTCGGAGCGACTTAGGAAATTGGAGCATCGGAAGCCAACACGAGAAGCCCCGAGTGCGTCGGTAAGGCAGAGCGCACAGGAGACAGGCGCATATCCGGAGAGTCGGCAGCCGTGGAGCAGCCTACATTACCTCGAGACTCACTGCGCGTTTTGGAGCATGCGCCCAGCACGCGGGTATTGCGTCAGCCGCGCATGATCGCGGGAGACGAGGGAAGAGACGTCAGTCTGACGTCACGTGGCCCGTGTTACGTCCTGTGAATTTTCCCGAAATATTTCGAACATAATTAACCAAATATTTGAAATATATTAATTAATTAAAAATAAACATTGGAAAAATTGCCATTGTTTAATTTGTCGAATTCAAAGTTTCAATAAATAAATAAAATACCTTATGAAAGAATCATCCATTGGTAAAAATAATTAGCCTTCAGGTGAATTAGGCTGATGTACAGAGGTGACTACGAAGCAAGTCAACCGTATGAGAGTCGGTAACCTGAGGCGCAAAAATGCAGATAAGGATATCGGCGGAGCGCTCCTCACAGTTGTCGAACATAGGGCCTGCTTGTACGGCGCGTGTAACCATGGGCACGATGCTGAGAGCGGCCGTTGGGCGTAATGAGTGCAGCACCTCCTGGACGGTGAATATCGATGAATGCTAGATCATCGTTATAGTCCAGGAGGATCATAGTTAAAATAATAAGTGAAGAAATAAATGGAAATCAAGTTTAAGGGACGAATACACGGGATTGACATAGTATTTTTGGAAATTATTAACAGATTCGGGAAATAAAATAGAGTCAAGAAGTAAGCAAAGAAAATTAAGTCATATCGTCAAATAAACTATTAAGAAGGGAATAGATATAAAAATAATAAATAATCAATAAATAATCAAATAGCAAATAACGAGGAAAAATATGGAAAATTACGAAAAATAAGGAAGAAATGCAAAACCATCAACACAGAAATTCAGGAAAAATAATCAGGTAAATATTAAGATAAAAATGTATGTCAACTGTTGTTAACTTCGTAACGAAAGCTCGTACAGCTTTCATTCAAATTTGTCTGTTCTGTAGCGCGATTTCCTTCGAGCTGGAAATCGCCTACCACGAACCCGAATTTCTCTCCCTTTTAGTTTATCCCGAAGGAATGGGCGCTAGGCACATCAAGATGCACCAAGAGAGAATTCGTTCAGTCCCGGCTAAGACTGCAGCCGTCTCCAAGGCAGAGTGGCTGGATAAGCGACCGACTGTTCGGGCGACACACAACACAAACACGGAAACACAATAAAGTAACTCTGGAATACGGGAACCAAGACTCGAATCTTTATTAAATGGAATCAACAAGCTAATGAGGGGAAAAACCGGAGAACCCGGAGTAAAACCCTCGTCCCGCAAATCAAAACGAATCACAAATTCTGTACAACAAATATTGCCCGGTACCCGGGACTCGCTCGCTTCAACATACCCTCACGCATCCACACACACGCCCACAAACGGTCGCGTTCTCCCGGATCTTCGCATTAGCTCACGCGTGCTCTTGGTCAACTAAAACTCACACATCCAGCGCGGCACAATATCAACCAGCGCTCCCATTCACCCCGCGCGAATAAACGCAGCGATTTTCAATCATTCACCCAACCCGTTGCCGCGGTAATAAACAATCATTCGCACCTTTTGACCACGCGCTCGAAGACTCCGCAAACGACGACGCGTCGCTTATCACACTTCCCCGTGAAAATTTCCCAAGGCGACACAAAATCCCTCCCGGTACTCTAAAGAATTTAATGAACGCATTTACTCGACTCAATTTTCCCCAAACTCTCGGCGGCTTCGAGGAAGACCGCATACGGTTTCCCGGGCCGTCCACGCGGCGTCAAACAAAACAAAACCCATACACGACGTCACACACACCTGCCGAAACACGGCGGTCCCGATCTCTCCGGCACGGCCGAACGAAGCACGCTGTCGATATACATTATAATTTCCCACGCACGGGATTACAAAATTCCCAAAAATACCAATTGGCCGTAGCCTTACACAAATCAAAAACCCTTGGATGAAAGCTCACCGAATCGAGTCGCAGCCACGTGAACGGGAAAAACGGACTGGATATAATCGCCGTAAAGAGATCCATCCTCTCTCCAATGGATAATTCCCGAAACCTGATGACTGGAGATATCGATCCGCTCGCTCGAACTCACAACGGGGAAGTGCCCCGAGTATCGACTCGCGATCTCGCTCGCTACCGTTATCCCTACCTCCCTGCCTAATCGTCGCGACAAATTCGCACAATCTCGGGCATTCCTCGGCCCTTTCCGGCACAGCTGAACGCTACGCACATCGATACGCTCATCGATCTCCCGCACGCACGTAATTTTCCTCTAACGCTGGTAATACAGAGCTCCCTCAGAGGTACTCAATTCTCGCTGACGGGAGACTCCCGGCGATTATCTTCGCTGCAGCCCGAGACCCCGAACGACTGCAACTATCCATGCGATGCGTTGAACAATCAAGTCAAAGATCTTCGCAGATGATCATTCTTCATATCATTGACGACTCCGACAGCAGGGAGGTAGAACGGTACTCCCAATTTTCCTCCAGTTCGAGCTTTCCCGGCTCGCGGGTCCAATTCCGACCTTCACGTCGGACTCCTCTCCTCGATCGGCGCTCTCGTCCCGGCGTACATGAAAATATTATCAAATAAATTACACGCTATCCCGACTTAGCAACTAGGCCCTGCGGTGTCGCCTCGTGTGAGCCCGAACGAGCCGAAAATTACGGCGCAAAAGTTTGCCGCGTTACAGTTCATAAAATTCGCGATAAAATTTAAGTATGTATGTATGTATGTGTGTTAATGTTCACCTTGTTCGGTGTTACATGGCAACTCTCCTCTTTCCTCTTATACTTCTCAATCCTCTCTCCAGTTTTCGGCCCGGATCCTCTCTCCAATCCGGATCCTCTCTCCAATCTTCTCTCCAGTTTTTTACCTCGAGCATACAGTTATAGTCGTAGTTCGTACGTCCTATATCTGGAGCTACGTCAACGTCCCTTTGCACAGCACCGCCAGGTGTCAGCATCGAGGCATACAGCTATAGCCGTAGTTCGTACGTCCTATATCTGGAGCTACGTCGAGAGGGATGCGCGAGAGAGATAGCCGCGTATTGCATTCCAGACGATAGAAACAGTTAGCATCCAGAATTTTCTTATCCAATTTAAAATCGTCACTAAAAATCTAGTAATTTCGAACTTTTAACCACGAATAAAATATCGTCAATAACATATATTGTGAGGCGAATTTCCGGGTGGAGGCGAAAACCTCAAAACCCCACTACCGGTATTCAAACACAAAACCCCGGTCCCTCGATCGTCTGTTATTTTAATCTTGGGCGCCAGCCGCACTCAGCGTGCGACACGATCGGTATCGATGGTACGGAGAAGGCCAAGGTCGCGCTCTGACTAGCTGCAGCCTTAGGGAAATGGTAGAGGGGCGGTTCGGGGAAAATCTTTACTCGGGTTGTTAATTAGAACAGCAAGTAGAACACACCAAATTACGAGAGACGAGTGGAACAATTTATTAAAAGAAAATTAATGTTTCAAAGTCAATTCAATTCAATTCAAATAAATTCAAAGGCCCGAGATACGCAAAAACTCGCTCTCTTTCAGTCTTCCAGAACTTATAGACTATCCGGTACATTTATTCCCTACTATACTCCCGACAGCTACTCAGTTCACCGTCGGAAGGAATGGCCTATGGCCCGATGAAATTAGTAGTCGGAAATTAACAATGAAATTCACAATAAAATAGTCCGCAAATAATTGGCTTCAAATATTCTTCCAAATAATGTACCATAGCCCTGGGTCCCTGCTATATTCGGCTTAACGTACGCGAAGCAAAATATTCCTGGTAGGCTATCGAGCAACGCAGCTCGGCCAACGTGGCACCGGTCACGCGACAAGGTCAGTAGGACCCGCCGTGAAACGCTCGGCGGCGCGCGAATCTCCGTGCGCTGAGGAGAACAAAGTTCCTCGTAGCTTACCGGTGAATTAGACGAGAGCGCGCAGACAAATACGCGGAAATCGGAGGCGTCGCCCGGAGAAGCCGGGGCGATACGGACACGGGCCGTTTTCGCTTTATTTTCGCCGGTTTGCCTGTCGAGAAGCGGACGCCGTCGACGAAGGCCACGAAATTCTAACTCGCGAAAAACGGCACGGAGACCCGCACGACGCGCACTCACAAATAAATCTTGAAGAGATGACCAAAGTAAAGACAACGCAAATTCTTCCACAGTTCCCGGCCAGATCCGCGCGCGAGCTCAGTACCGGAATCGCGCGTGTCACTTTCCGATACTCGAAAACGCAACTCTACAACGCGACTTTTACACTATCCGCACTCTGTAAGTTAGGTCGGATTTTAGTCCCGATATTTCGGATTTATCATCGGAATCGCCGACGAGCAAATTGTTCCTTGGCACGGCCGGAACAGCGGTCGACGTCTCGACCGAGAGTACCCCGTGTGCACTTTACCGGCAACGCCGGTGCGTCGACAAAGATAAATAAATTTACTTTCGACGAGTTGCGAAAGGCTTACCGGTATACTTTATGAGACAGATGCCCCAATGGAACAGCCTATGACGTCTCGTGGATCGATCGTACAGTACAAGAATGCTTCCCTCCTTCTAAATCTTATCTGGCGTTCCAAAATCCCAATTGCGTCGAAATAGCGAGAGAGTAGTCGGTAGCGCTCCGTCACTGTCGCCGGTCACCGGAACAATCCCCGAACTCTCGCTACTTTCTCCGATCGCAACCGTTCGGATAGCCCGCTCACCCGCTTAGCCCCCGTGCCTACTCTAGTTCCCACGGATTAGCCTACCGCTAACGACGCCTCGCAGGGCAGCCTCGCAATTAGACGCTCGCCGAGCGCTCGCGCGCGCGAATATTTAAATGGGGGCTGACACAAGATCATGCTTGCCACGGCGAGAAATCTCTGCGGCCGACGGAGGCGACGGCGGGTACAGGTGAGACATCCCTGTACAGGTGAGACTTCACAGGGAAATGGCCGGAACACAATTCGTCGTTGAATGGTACGGGCGACGGCAATCCTTTTCGCCGCGTTCGGAATCCGTCAGGACGGCTTCCTCTCGATGTTCGTTGCGCTGACGCTCTCGGCTACCGGTACGACATCCTCCTTCGGTCGCTCGACGCTCGCCAAGTGCGGATAGTGATACGTGAAAACCGTTTAACTTAATTAATCGCCTATCGAGTTAACGCTACTGAGCCCCTCGGATCTGCCCCAGAAATGTGATCTGCGCTCGTTGAGGGCGCGCGCCGACTCCCTCTCCCCGTTCGCTCTCGGCCCGTTCGGCGATATTAATCGGGTGATATCTGTCTTGAATAAAGAGATTGTACTTATTAGGATCTGGGCCACGCTTAATGGTCTGCTCTTGAATGCGGATAAGACTCGTGCGATGGTTTTGGGGAGTTCGGCGTATGTTCGTAGGCTCGATGCACTGCCCAGTGTGTACAACGGGCTGGCGGTCGTGCAATATGTTCGGGAGATTAAGCTCCTAGGGGTGGTTGTCGCGGATGACCTGAGGTGGAGTACGCAAGCGCTGAACACGGCGAGAGCGGTAAATTCCCGGCTCTACCAGCTTAAAGTTTGCAGGAATGTTCTTCCATTCGCGTTGAGGGTGAAGCTTGTCTGTGCGCTCATATTCCCGGTTATTGACTATTGTTGTGTGGTGTTTTGCGGTATTACGGCGGAGGATTAGAATGTTGTGCAGGTTGCGCTGAATTCGTGTGTGCGTTACATTTTTGGTGCGAGGTGGTTTGACCACGTGACTCCGCTGTACGAGAGGCTGCGGTGGTTGAAGGTGCGTGCGAGGAGAAAATATTTCGCGGTGTGTACTGTACACGATATTCTCGAGTCGGGTCTACTGGCTTACCTGCGTGAGTTTTTTCGTTTAGCGGAGCCGGCCGTTGTGCTCAGGGATAGGGGGCGGCGGCTGGAGGTGAGCGCGTTTCGTACCGAGGCGATGAGAAATGCGTTTCGTATTACCGGGGCTATGCTATTTAATTCGTTGCCGTCGGGCGCCAGCTCGCTCACTAAGGGAAGGTTTCAGTCCCTGGTCATGGATCTGCTGCTTGAGGGTTGCTTCTGAGTGTGAGTATGAGTACGAGTACGAGTACGAGTACGAGTATGAGTATGAGTATGAGTGTGGGTACGAGTATGAGTATGAATATATTATTCCATTCTGTTTTGTTATTCTACGAGTCTGTTATCAGTTTGTTACGGGTTTCTCGGAGTTTATGCTGTGTTTATGAGTTTACGCTGTATATGTGCCTAGAGGACCTCTGGTCCTACAGTACAATAAATCTATCTATCTATCTATCTATCTCCTGGCGGCTGTATACATTTTTGGGACGTGCCCAAAATACGGCGTCACAATATATACACTCTAGGCCCTATCCCGAATTATTTTCCGAAAGGTTAGGTTCAACACAGGGTCAAAACCTCGATAAAGCGTCATCTCCGAATAACGTGTAAAGGAAGGGTGTAAATTCTCCTTGACCGAGATGGAGTGAAAATTGCTGATCGGGACGTAACACCTCGAAGGAATGCCAGAATCGTGCCGTGTGCAATACCGCCGATATAGTATAAAAGGCGGCCCGGAAGCATAGAAGAGCACTCTTAGCTGGGCAGCCATACCGAGCACTCCTAAGATTTCTTCCGAACGAAGCAACGGCGACTTCTCTCGGGGACGGGAGAGACTGCCGCCGTCTGTTCCTCTCAACCCTTTCATTCCTTTTTTTTAAATTATATTTAGGATTAATTTTGTTGTAAAAGAATCTGTGCCGTAATATTTAATTTTTTTAACGATTACCGATGATTTAAAAAAGGACTTGTATTAAATAAAAACGAATTATTTAATTGACAATTAGAATCAATTTTAACTCGATTTTTTTATTTCACAGCACCTGCTCTCACTGATAAAAGTGAGCAAAAAACTCACGTAACGCACTTTTGGAGCAGAGTGCTGTAAGACTCCAAAAAGTGAAACGTTACAATATATATATATACTACTGGAGCTGGTGGCTCGCGCGCTTCGCGCGCTCGCATCCCTTTGTAGACATAAGCCTTTATTATTCTAAGTCCCTTTATTTCACGGTCTTATTTTTCACTACAACAGAGAGTAAACAGACTACCCCCCCCCCCCCCGCCTCGCCCCAAATTTAGAATATTTCAACACCCTTTGACACTTCCCCCCGCTTCTTATTCTCAACATCCCAGCGTTCAGGGCACCCCCTCTAATTACCTCCCTTCCCACACCAGTTGCTAAGGACAGCCTGTCCGGTTACCATGGCAACAGCCTGTCCGGTTACCATGGCAACAGCCTGTCCGGTTACCATGGCAACAGCCTGTCCGGTTACCATGGCAACAGCCTGTCCGGTTACCATAGCAACCACCCGTCCAGTTACCATGACAACCACCCCTCCGGTTACCATGGTAACCACCCCTCTGGTTACCATGGTAACCACCTTTCCGGTTACCATGGCAACCACCCCTCCGGCTACCATGGCAACCACCCCCGGTTGCTATGGCAACCACCCCCGGTTGCCATGGCACACACCCCCTCGATTCTTGAACACGGCGGCGGCGGCGGCGGCGGCGGCGGCGGGGGCGGCGGCGGCGGCGAAATATTTTTATATATTATAGAGAGATGAGTTGTAAAGAATTTTACCTCTCGTACATCCTGGCCCCAACTCCCAATGCCCGAGCTCCCTGCTCGGCTCGCGACTTTGCTCGATGCCGAATCTCGGGGCTCGAACCCACGATGAGATTTAAGAATTTCTATTGCCGACCGAACAACGTCGTCCCCGCGTGGCAAGATGGAAGCCACTATCTCGCACGCGACTGGGCGCCAGGTACCTCGGTACCACCACTCGGAAAGCGGCATATTTATTTGAATCTCGCGGCGACTTACGGGGCCGAGCGAGGGAAACGGGTAAGGCGAAGCTGGCGAGACTCCGACTAGCTCAGCCCACCTGGGAGAAAATGGTAGAGGGGGGTGGACGGGCGAGTGACCAAACGCTATATGATAATTTAATATTTTTATTCGTCGTTTGACAATATAATCTTCGTAAACAAAACAAACTCGTAGACAAAACTGTGATAAATAGCGAGCGCAGCCGGAGGAAATAAACTATTGCCGGAAGTTGAATGTAGCCAGGGAAAAATAAACTATTGCCAAAAGGGGATGTAGCCAGAGGAAATACACTATTGCCGAAATTAAATGTAGCCGAAAATTAAATTTCCGAAAACTAAATGTAACCGAGACGTGGAATACGGCATTTACAACGACGAATAATGAACTCAAAGTATTCGAGAAAGAAAGACATGAAAAAGTTGCGATTGCCGGACAAATTCTATCCTTAATGTAGCCAATTCACCGTTATGCGGGACGCGAAAAAGAATACAAAGACAAAACGCTCGCTAGAACAAAGCTAGAACGCCAGATAGCCGAAGTAATCGAGAAGGTTCTCGGAACGGGCCGCCTGATGTAAACACGGCGCGCCCGTGACCTTTTACGCGCGATATAGCCAACACGCGGCTGAACGGCCTAACGAACGCTGGACGCTGGAAAGATGAAAGATAGCCTATGTAACCGGCGAAATCACCTTAGCCTCGATATAATAAAATTCGCGAGATGTAGCCGATCGCAATTTGCGAAAGTGACGAAAGTCACATCGCTGGTGTTCGAATTGCGATACGCGATACAGAGCCAAGGATAGAATGTAGCCGAAAGACACGCGAAGTTAACGAAATGACGATAGATAAAACAGAAAAGATACAGGAAATTATAGCAGCGAAGAAAGTAGCCGAGAAAAAAACAATAGAACAGCGAATAAAGCGAACAAAAGGAAAAACCAGCGCGAAGATCTCGCCGGACATGCTTTACCGGACCCATCCTGCCACTCGGGGCAACAAAAGCAAGAACAATAAACACGAAAAAGTTAACGCCAAATCTCCAAGAACATACTAAATGAAATGTGGGTCCGGCTTCGGCATCTCCGGCGAGCAGAGAGTATCAAAGAGAGACGGAAGCTTACCGGTGTGCGAACAGCTCGGGAGGTTATTCCAAAAAAACGCCAAAACTGCCACTCGTCACCGCACTCGATCACCGACTGCTGAATAAATTAACGTGCTCCCGGGACTGACCGCGCTAGCGCTTCCCCCTCTCTCGTGACTCTCAAATCTAGCCTACGCTAAACGGTTAAGATGCCGGAGAACCGGTTTCTCCTCCGGCCGCTCCCCGCTACCCGCGAAAATCTTCCGCTCGCAGCGATGATTGTTGATATCCACGGACTCCTTCCTACCAGGATCCGGTGGGGCAAAATGAACGTGAGGGGAGGCCTCCCTCGCGAAATGAGGCGTCCCTCATCCTCCGCGGTGGGCCCTCTCGATACGCCACATAACTGCACCTCGACGTGCATTTTTCCCTCGTAATCCCCGCAAGTGGAGGCGCCGTGATGAGCGGTCCGCGGCGTCCGTGAATTCGACGGGACAGGAACGGCTCCAGGCCGTGTAGTCGGGAGGGACGGGAAACTCGGTATATCGGTCACTACCCGCGTTCCTCTGGCCTCCTAGTCCGCGGAAGCAGGTCTCTTGCTTCCGCCTGCTTGCCGAGCGAATTCTTCTCCGGCCTTCTTAGGCCAATCTCCACCGGTGAACACGGCCGGGGCAAAACAGTCCGACGGTTGAGTCGCGAGAATACTCTCTCGGCCTATAAAACTTTAAAGCAAAACAAAAAAACACACCCACAAAAAAAACGATGATGAAAGAAAAAGAAAATTAAAAGAGAAATTTCGGAAGAATCCTCTTCCGAAGAGTCGACGATCTTGGCGGTTTGACGAGCGGCGTCCGTAGGGCCGTAAACCCGGCCCACTGCCCGACCAAAACCGTGCAAAGTGAAGGGACGCGAAATGTCACGTCACAAAGTATGTGTCTATCTCCATAATATATCCTTGCCATTAGTACTTTGTGTTTGCACCGAGCGTTGATACCACACAAAGCATCGCTCCAGATTTTAGTAAACCGCGTTACCATCCTTTGAACTATAATAACGATCTTCCTCCTCTCGGATAATCGTCGAATCATCGGATCGCCGTTTCATTATTTCCCAGTTCCTAATTTTATATCTATCTTTCTCTTTTATCCTCGCAGAGGCAAATCCTGCGAGAGTTAAAAAATATTAAGTGAGATTAACAGCCAATTTTGTAAAATAGACAACATTTTTATAAAAGTAACAATCAAATAATTGCAACAAATGCACAAACCTGCGTTGTTCTCGAAAACAAAATTATTACTCGGTCAAAATTTTGCGCCACTATAGGGGATTAACGTGAAATCATTGCGTCGATAAGAGAATACAATCGAGCAAAGCGAATTGAATATTTTATATCTAAAAATAAATAAAAATTGTCATTTCACGATATGACCCTTGCATGTCCGTGCTAAAATGTCCGTTTAACCCTTTGCTTCACGGTGGGATATAGGATGTCCCACCTTCTGTCGCTCAGTTTTCAATTTTCTTAAATAATTTCTTGATATGAAATACCGAGGTTTTATGTTTATAGTGTCAAAATGTATGGCTGAAAGGGTTAATGCGCTCGTAGGCACGTGATCAAATGTACTTTTTCGTCGAATTAGGCTTTCAATAGGACCCTCTTTTCGAAGTTTTTGTCGGTTAAACGATTGTACCTCGGAAGATTCATCATTGTTGCAATGCTGAACAACCTTTTTACTAGTGCCGAGGATGGTAAAGGGGTGTTAAACTTTACGAATAATTTTTGCTTCCTCATAGAGGAAGCTTTGTTTTGTTGAAAAAAAAATGTCAGAGAGTTTAATGAAAACGTGTTCAGAATATTCCAAAAGATCGAAAAATTACATTAAAAAAATGTGTAATTGAAAAATTAATAATAACGAATAATAACATTATTAATTAATCGAAATTATATCAATTCATTCATAATCTTTGCTACAGTCGGGAGACGTCTGCCTTCACAACGCATGACTATAGCCAATCTTCGCGGTCACGGAGTGGATTAAACTTACAAACGTCTCCCGACTTTAGCAAAGATTATGAATGAATGGATATAATTACGATTAATTAATTATGTTATTTTCTTTATTATTAATTGTTAGTATTACTGTTTACTGACAATATTAATTATTGTTACGTATGTGCATTATTTAATCCTTTTTGAAGTTACTTTTTTTAAGATTCATTTTTAAATAGTTAACATTTTTTTTGTACTTTTTTACGAATATTAAAAAAATAATAACCACTAATTTGCAGTCGAGAGTTTTTTTTAATTTTATATTTTATATTTTTTATTTTATACTTTTTTTATTCTATCGTCTATACAATTCCGTGATTAAATTTTCTATATGTTTGTCGTCTCCGATACGATTTTTGATGTCTCATTCCTTTCCGATGCAACATTTAAAAAGTGAAACGAAGAGCAACAATGCGTAGAAAATGTATCGAATAGGAACGATACATAAAACATTTCATCGAAGAAGAAAGACACATAGAAAATTTCATGAATGAGGAAAGACACATAAAAAATTATATCGCTGACATATATCAGATAGGAACGACACATACAAATTTAATTGAAAAAGAAAAACATGGAAAATTATATCGCTGACATATATCACTTTGCGAATATGACGTTGCACTACAGTGATCGAGTTAGGGCTATATAATTACTTTCGACAAGAAAAAAGAATTAGGTTAAGTGCGTAATTGATGATAATTTTTTCTCATCAATGTGTTCCTTGATTATTGCGCCAGATATTAATATAGACACGGCATCGCATAAATTTGTTCACACAGTAATAATGCACTAAACATCGATAACGTAAAAAAATCGCGAATGAAAAACGTTACGATTATAAACAAATGACAATTCCGGGCATCTCATGGGGCATTGGAAATTCGGCACTATCTCGGCAGGAGCGTGAAGTTTGCAGTATCATTTGCGATTGTACGTAGCAATGCGGATCGCCGGCGTGATTTTTCGATATGTCACCGCGGACTTTTAAACGGATTTCTCCAATTATGTTCTATTACCTTGAGTTCATACCTCTGCTCACAAATGTATTGTCACGAACATAGATCAGGCTATAAAGTTTTAGTGTACCAAAATCTGTTAAGTAATTTTTTGTCGTTCTGATGTTTATTTTGAATCAAACGAACTTGTGAAGTTCGATTGTAATTATATGAGGGGCTCGTTCGAGATGATTACGGTTACATGTCTAAATGACACAACGTCAATTAAACAAGTCAACTCAACACGCGTTAAGTCAACATAACACAATCTCGTCACATGTTAATTCAACCTTACGTCGATTCAACACAATCAAAAACAACACAACGTAATCATATCATACTTGCTTATTGTTTATTGAGCAACGTGTACAGTTGCATAGTTTATTGAGCAATGGTTTATTGAGCAATAGTTTTGTAACGGCCGCAGCCTCATAATTTATTTCATTTAACTTCGAATATTTATTCATGCGTATCGATACGGAGTTTCCGTTCGATACGCTCTTCAAAGAAGCCCTTAAGGCTATCGAGCATCCGGACCGCCGCGAGCGGCCACTTATCTCCTAGTCTAAACATCTTCGACTCTTTATTCCTTTGTATCAGCGAGCGCGAAGCCCTCAGCTTCACGCCCGCTTCAATTAGTTCAGCTCCGACGACCGACCAGTGCGGTACACTCTCCCAAACAATTAACGCTACGACTAATAAAGTACTTATATATTTTATCCAACTTGAAGTTTATTCGATACATCCTTAGACCCAAGCGGCCATCCGTCACATTTGGTGTCAGAAGCGGTCTTACTACGCAAACACGCCTGCATTTAAAAAAAAAGAAAAAAAATTTCATCATTTTTATTAAAAAAAAAAATCGCGACTTGTGTGTTCGAGCCGCAGCTCACACACACCCGTAACCGACAACTGTGCTCGAGCCGTGCTCGCACCAATAAAACAACAGTGGAAAAAAATTTACGGAGTGAAAAAAAAACAACAGTAAAAAACGGAAAAGAAACAACACAGTGAATAAAAAAAAAAACCCCCAACAGTGAAAAGACACGAATAATAATACTAATATTAACAGTGAAAAAACACGTATTAAATAATTAACTTAGACATTAAATATATATATATATATTGTGATATCTCGAGTTTTCGTGAGAGCGAGCGAGAAACGCCTGACGGCCTTGTCGCCGGCCTTGTAAATCCTCGCGTTTGTCAACACGGGATTTGACCTACTTAATTTCTCGGAAAGCCGAAACTCGAGACCGATGGTGTTGTGCTGATCAGCTGTGGGATCGGGCACTGGGCACGGCCGGTTACACTCGGTCAAGATAGGAAAAATGAAAGGAAGCAATTAAGCAATTTTATAATTATTTATACGCACACTGGCATCAGTCGGGATAGCGTCAACCCTTTCGGAGACACGCTTGACCCTTCATCATTCGCCAGTGTGGGGCCAAATATGGAAAAGCTGCCCCTCGTGAAGCGAGGGGCCTAAAGGAAATTTTGAAAAGATTTTACTCGATTGAAAAATGATGGAAAATTAATGGAGAGGATGTCAAATGGTTTACAGGAGTCGATTTCAGAAGGGAGTCGGGCTCGATAATTTGATTTTCAGAAGCAAAAGAATTTTATTGTTATCCCGAAATAGAAATTGAACCGCAACTAAATTTTATACAGGTCAACAAAAATAATAGGCATAAACTTTAATTACTTTGAATGGGTGACCAGCCCGTCGACGCGAGTCGGGATCACGCTTATTCACGGGTCCCGCGTAATTCGGGCAAGCGTGATTCCGAGTCTCGTCAATAAAAAATTATCGCTGTGATCGTCGTCGCAGCTTACTCTAACGCCGAATCGTTCGTACGTTGTATAAATCGACGTGAATTACGCGGCTCGCTCACGCTCGATTTATCTTCGCCTCGATTACCAGTGATATTTTTCTTTTAACTTTCTTTTTTCTTTTTTTTTTTTTATAAACGTATTCGCGCAGCCACTAAGGCAGTGCTCTGCACGGGGCTCTACACCCAATTTTTAGATTGGTTAAGAATCGCCGTATCGGAGCGCTCGCACCACTCACGAGAAGACAAGATTTGGTCGGCTGTTAGTGACACTTGCAAAAAAAAAATTATTTAGCCTCGGAACTTTGCGTTTAAGAATACCCCCGAGGGTTCTTCGAATTGTGAGCTTACTTATCGTTCCCGATCAACTTGCGTTTAATCCCGGATAGAGTTGGATACGCGCGAACAGAGTTCGTTACTTTTTCCTCGGAACGTCCGCGTAATTATGATTCCTGCCGAGGGTCACAATCTCAGAATGCTTATTTCTCCTCGCGACGCAAAGCGACGTCCATGCACAATGCTGGGGCCGTTCACGTAACGAGGTCCCTAACTGAATTTATTCAGTGACCGGTAATGGCTTAGTGCTTACAGGTTGGGAGCATAGCTCCTTGCTCGATCGTAGAGACGATGTATTATAGTCGATCTTCACGGTGCTTATGAGAGCAAGTTATGCGCTCCCGGTCCTTAAGTAACCGTTGACCCTCTCGTCTCCGAGTGGTGAGATTTCGTCGTATGTCACGTGGGATAAGATTTGCGAAGAGGGACTGATCTCTGGAGTTCGTGGGAGAGACCGAGGAACCACGTGGGGTCCTCTTTCGCCTACCCCTCTTCGGCTCTTCCATCCCGCAATCTTACGAGATAATTTTATCTTGAGAATAAATCTAGAAGTTTGGGAGGGCTTCGCGCTGATAGCTCCGCCCATCCTCGGGGACAGTTCCGAAATTTAGGTAACGTAGGTGTCGAGCAGGGAATCGGCGTCACGGGCAGCTATCGCTGACTCTGCTCACTCCGATCCCGGCTCCGCCCTGTACGTCCCGTTACAATATATATATATACACACATAGTAACCTACGAATAATAATAATAAAAAAAAGACACAGTGCAAAAGAAAAAAAAAGTTTTGTGAGTGAGCGAGAGTGCACGGAGCGAGCGAACGACGTCGGGTGTACCGACCGCCGAAAAATCCTCACGCGACGGTACATTATCGACCGACCAGCCGCCAACGTTACCATCGGCGAGCCGTCATCGACCGCGGCATCGATCCACCGCGACGTAGATCCGCCGTCGCCGTGACCCGCCGCACCGACGCGACCCGCCCGAATCGACTCAGCACTCACCGTCGATCAAACGCCGACATCTCGACGCCCACCGTCATCCACCGTCCACCTCCACCAAAATAGAAGGAAGGAAGGACGTCAAAAAAAAAAAAAACTATTAAATAGAAGGAAGGAAGGACGAAACAAGGGAAAAATAACAATAATAGCAACCAAAACGTAATCCATGCTAATAGTGTTCCTTATCAGCGTGGTAACGTAAGTACCAACATATATATATATTTTATTCTGTTTTCAAAAAAAAGCGTAGCAAAAAATGTTTTTCTCAAAAAAAAATATATAATACTTTTTCTCGAAAAGAGAATTAGTATCCGGCGGGAACCGAGCGCCGACAGCTGACGCGACGCGTGTCAGTGACGTACGACCGACGAGAGCATGTAACATACACACATACAAAAATATAATAACAATTTCCTTATTTCCTCCTTAATAATTATTTTAAAAAAAAACAACACACATATATTAATATAATAAATAAATAAAAAACAATAACGCGCCTCATACCAGACGGCAGCGAATATACATATGCAAAAATAAATCAACAGACGCGACTAGTACACTCACGATTCAGAAGTGTCTAGAAACTCTCGTACAGACCTTAGTAAAACACAAAATCACATCCTGTACTCTATCCAAAGACCCAAAAATTATCGATACATTTTTGTGGTCTAACATCAAAGGATACCTACGAGTACTCGCGATTAACTCAAACAGCACCTTTAGGCTATGCGAAGGTCTTATAACCGTTCCAGATCAGGAAAATAGGCAAAACATCATTAGAGAATTACACGGATCCGCAGTCGGAGGCCACAAAGGCGTAACGAAAACATACCAGCGCATTCTCTCGCAGTACTACTGGCGAGGATTAAAAAAGGACGTAGAAACGTTCATTCGATACTGCTTCGACTGCCAGAAAAACAAACTGGTCCGAGTAAAAAATAAAGCTCCTATGGTCATCACGGATACACCAGCGCAACCCTTCGACAAAGTAGCCATCGATATCGTAGGTCCATTACGCGAAACAAAAAACGGACATACGTACATACTAACTATGCTCGATCTATTCAGTAAATTTAGTATAGCAGTACCACTAAAACATCAAACGTCAATAGACGTAACGAGAGGGCTTTGTAAGACGCGGATATCGACTTTCGGCGCACCTCGCGCAATATTAACCGATCAAGGTACAAACTTCATGTCGGAAATGTTCAGAGATTTTGCGCAGATGTTTCAGATTAAGCAGCATAGAACAACCGCATATCATCCACAATCGAACGGTGCGATCGAACGCAGTCACCATGTTCTTGTGGAATACCTAAAACACTTTATCGACAGTAATCGAGACTGGGACGAACTACTGACGTTCGCAACATTCTCATATAACACCAGTATACACGAAAGCACAGGATTTACCCCATACGAACTAGTTTTCGGTAGAAAGGCTCGAACTCCCTCAGAGTTCCCACCGCCCGAAAAAACAATAACCTACGACGATTACATGACAATTCTAATGAGAAACCTCAAAAACGTCCAAGAACTCGCTTTGGAAAAGGCGATAAAGTTCAAAGAACGAACCAAAAAATACTACGACAAAAGGGTCACAGAACCAAAATACCAAGTAGGCGAACTTATACTCATAAAAAATGAACGCAAAACAAGCAAATTCGATAGGGACTGGCTAGGCCCATACAAAATTCTGGAAATTCCAAGTAAACGCAACATAGTAATACAGTTAGATGATAGTACGACTAAAACAGTACACGTCGATAAAATAAAACAGGCATATGTTGCAGATGCCACGCCGATACCATGAAGGTGTCCGCACCAGACGCCTTCAAAATTACTCCACTGACGAAAAACCTGGGATTATATTCAGAATCCCTGGGGTCACTCCATTCATCCCATACAACATGGACGCTCATCACGTACATAGACACGCACGGATTCACTTCCAGACGACGGCAAATAGAGGAAAACCTTGAAGCCGCCAACGCATTTTGCTACTCGTTACAAGGACATTGCCTAACAAGAGGACAGCTACGAAACGTACAAGCACGACTAAGAAACATCGCTAATACAGAAGCAACTCTAGAAGAATTGATCCCATCAATTCAATTAAACTCAACCGAAAAACGTAGGAAGAGAGCACCATTAGAATTCATAGGGAACATTAGCAAAATACTTTTTGGAACAATGGACAGCGATGACGCAAATCGAATCGACTCACAAATAACAGCATTAGCAAACAGTACTGTCGAGCTCGCAGAAATCGTACAAAATCAAACACACATAATTAAATCAGGCTTCAACTTCACTCAAAATCAGATTATTTCGCTAGCAGAATCAGTAAAAGCCGAATTACGAGAAATAAAATTGACACAGGCATCACTGCAACACGAACTATACATTATCCAGAGACTCATAACATTCACCAGTCTAGTTGACGAAACACTTATACAATACGAAATCGATTTGGAAACACTCATAAACGCCGTACTCTTCGCAAAAATGGGTCAAATACACTCCGAAGTACTCTCAGCAAAAAAAATACTAACTAGCGCGGAAGCAATCCGAAAATCAACACCGAACACGATGTTCCCCATACCACTTAGTACACAATACGTTCCCGAGCTAACCAAAATAATAGATCTTACAGCATTTCATAACGGAGGAAGACTCATTTACGTTATCAAAATTCCTCTTCTGGACCTAACGCCGTACAAACTATATCAGCATTTATCAGTCCCGGTACGCCAGCTCTCCACAGCCAAAGGCGCGAGATTCGCATACATAAAACCAGCAGTCCAGTACACCGCAGTCTCCGAAGACTTTAGTAGTTACTTTAACTTAAAAAACGAAAATGAATGTCAATTCATAGCCAACCGGTACATCTGCAAACAAAACCACCCAGTGGGACGAATCAACGACGAAACCGAGTGCTAGGTGCAACTCCTCGTTGATCCACAGCTCAGCGATTTGGAGTTGTGCGACATCAGGCTAAAAACGCTGAAACAAACTTACTGGATAAAAATCCGAAACGCAAACGCATGGCTATTTGCAGCACCTGAGCCAGAAACCTTGTACCTTCTTTGCGACAATCACGAATCAGCTATCGAAACAATAGAAAACACTGGAATACTGCAAATCAAACCCACTTGTCAAGTAAAAACACGCACAATAACACTAACTCCATCAGTAGAAATAACATCAACGATCGAAGTGAAACTCACACACACACCAGTCCTAAACATTACAGAAATGATACGAAAATCAATAAAAAATGTCGAAAACATAAATTACACAGAAATTATGACAGAAACTGAGACACTTACAGGCCTATCAAATCCAGGCTCCATACACGACGATTTGACAAAAAACGAAGTGGCGTTAAAAGCCGTTATATCCAAAGCACGAGAAATGTCGAAAACACATTACATAAGCAACAGACTCTCTACATTTGAAAAAATATTAAAATACAGCGGAATCTCTTTGAGCTCCATCACGCTGCTACTAGTAGTCGGGTGGAAGCTCTGTCTCTTCGGCAAAATATCTAGTTTATACAAAATTCTGTCTTGCGTAGCAAAACGTCAAACGACGATAACGCAACAAGCCACCGAGGCTCCCGAACCGACCGTTGTCTACCACAGGCAACCAATAGAGTTAATCGAAACCCAAGCGCAACCAACTACGGATTGCAGAGAGGTCGCAATCATAACAAACCACCCACCGCAACCAGCCCGTAGACCAGTCTATGCGTTAACTTATCACGATCGGAACAGAATACCATAAAAAAAAAGAGAGAATCGCGTTAATAATCATAAATAATAACCGATTTATTCATAACCATCTACATATACCCTTACTAATGGGAAATTAACCACACATACACTACTCTCTTATCTTATCACAATATACAAGTAATTTTAACCGCATCATGCACGGCTTAAAACTATTGCTTTAATACCATTATTTTATTACTCATTATTTCAACAATTCCATACACACCCGACAGATAAAATAAACGACAACAGAAACAACAGCAGCAATGGACGGCCAACCATCAACATCAGCATCCATCCCAAATATAAAAATCGAATGCCTCCTCTGCCCGAAGAAAATATGGATGAACAAGTTGACGGACCATACGGCCAGATGCTATGCGGAGCTACAAAAGCGGACCGCAAATTTGGGATCGCGGCACACGGGATGCCCATTATGCTGCTGCGTGTTCCCAGCAAACCAACTGACGGCGCACATTGACAAGTGCGTCGCCTATTTGCTAAAGCTGCAGTTCCGCGACCAACAACAAAAAACATTAGAACAATACTCACAACAACAATATGAACAACACCAGGCACAGCAACTTCTTCAATATCAGCAGCAGCTGCGTCAACAGCAGCAAGAAACAAAACAACAACCGCAACCAACACCCAATTATACACCGCACACACCCGAAGGACCACCACCACCGCTAAAAGAAGACGACACAGAAGAAGAAGACACGGAAGAAGAAGACACAGAAGAAGAAAACGCAGAATCCAAAGACACAAAAGACGAGGATACCCAAGATGGAAACATGAAAAACACAAACACTCAAAACATAAATACAGAAAACATAGATACCCAAGACACAAACGATACGAACGGAAAAACAGACGAGACAAACGAAAAACCAAACGGAAACGAAAACAACGACAACAAGAACGAAACACATTTCGACCCAAGAAAACTGACGTTTCAACAAGGTATGGAGTGGATAAACATCCAAGAGCTCGAGAGTTTGCGGAAAATTAAAAACTTGGCGCAAACGAACATCTTTCTCGCAGAGTTGAAAAAGGAAAAAAGGGACCTTTTTAAACCACCAACAAAACTCCCCAAAACCGGAACATAAAAACAAAAATAAAATCAGACCCTTACAGTGACAGACTACAGTACTTTAATCCACATACACAACAATATACCTCATTTACACCAAACATATATAACATAATATACAATAACTATACACATATATATATACTAGCGGGTTATTGTGGCTCGCGCGCTTCGCGCGCTCGCACCCATTTCTGGACGTAAACCCTTATTATTCTAAATACTTCAAACGACGGAGGGAGGGTCCCCCCCTTCCTCCCGTCGATTCTTGACACGGCGGCGAAATCTTTTTATATTATAGAGAGATATATACATATTTTAGAAAAAAGACATAAGCCCTTATTATTCTAAGTCTTTAACCCCCCCCCCCCCCCCTTATTGTTCCAAATCCCCTTATGCCCCCCATGGAAATGAAGTATATGTCAGATATATAGAAAGATATATAATTTATATACATCATATATAACGGCAAAAAGTTCTATATCCCGTATATATCTTTTATATATCCGCCAGATATATAACGGGATATATTACAATTTTATATTTTTAATATATACTGATAATATGTTAAATATCTTAACTAATATATGTTCAGATATATATATTATATACGTCATATATATTCATGTATATAAATATTTTACATATTCCTATATATTAATTATATATAATTCGATGTATTTTTTATATATATCTTTGATTTGACAGAACAGCGTATCATCTGTGACTGTACATAGCCTAAACTCAAACTGCTCCGAGAAATATGTAAATAGATATTGGCGATTGCATCTAGAGACTTAGATATCGCGCTACTCCGCAACCAATAATTTTTAAAGCATCTGATAGTACCTATGTTTATGGTTAATATTATAGAAGTGAATTTTGAAAAGTTGTGAACATTTTTCTAAATTATTTAAATTTGACATTCAAAATCATTTTATGCGTAAAAAACTATCACATACAGACGCATAGGCGATCCGTTATTCGGTAGCTTACGCATAAGTATGGTTATTTTTGTTCTTTTTCATTTTGTAATAAGCAAAAGGCTCAATAAACCGATTTACTTTCATCATCAGAAAATTGATGATCATCACTTGAAATAAGAAAACTTTTGTTACGTTCAAATCTCGCTGGGAATGAGAACAATTA
Source organism: Ichneumon xanthorius (assembly GCA_917499995.1). Lineage (NCBI taxonomy): Eukaryota > Metazoa > Arthropoda > Insecta > Hymenoptera > Ichneumonidae > Ichneumon > Ichneumon xanthorius. The sequence continues at coordinate 408,517 of OU824202.1, read as the reverse complement.
AAATGATAGGTGGCAGCGTAGCGGTAAGGTTCCAGGTTAGCGTGCGAAAGGTCCCGGGTTCGAGCCCAACTTCAGGTCGTTAGGTTTATTTCTTTCTCCAAATACAGTATTGTATTCTAAATTGATATAATTCATGATGACAAACCAATCAATTTTTTAAATATTCCCAAACCATTTTTCGGTACGTACTAACCGCCGTAAAAAGAAATTTGAATGAATATATGTCATGTATATATCTTTCATATATCTTCGTTATCTTTTCAGATATATAATGTGGCAAAAAGTTCTATATCTCAGATATATATTGGATATATATTATATATCCAGTATATATCTCATGTATTGTTACGTCACGGCCTTCGCGGAGGCCGGCGATGCCCAGCGGTTTTGTATTGGGACCGACGGGGCGTAATACTTCTCGTTTAATTTCGTGGACGTTCTCGGCTGCCGATGGAGGATATTCGCTGGGAAAAAGGGTTGAGTTTTATTTATCGTCGTGCAGGGTATTGTGCGTAGAAATGTGATAAAAATTGGTTTATTCAGCAGCAATTTGTAACATTTGTGTGTTTATTTGCGGTGGTAATTTATGTGTGATAGTAATTTGTTGTAGTAAATTGTGTGTGTGATTTGTTGTAGGTGATCGTCGATTTCGGTTCTGATGTTCTCCGGCCCTGCGTCGCTGTGCCGCCGTCTGTAGTATTGCGTGCGGCCCTGCCGCTCGCTCACCCGTGCGTCGCCTTATCGCCTTATCGATCTCCCGATCGATGCGGATCGCTCCCTGTTTTCTCTCTCTCTCTGCCGCTTTTCGTGTACGATGTCTCGTGGATCGTACCGACGAACGCTCGCGCTCAGTGCGTGAGAGCCTGTCTCCGGCGTCGCGTGGCCTCTGCGCGATACGTGTGTGTGTGTGTCCGTGGCGTGGTGTGAATTTCTCCACGGGTTGACTCGGATGCGCTGTTTTTCGACTGCTGACGGTCCTATGTCGCGAGGTTCGTGCCTCCTGCGACACCGTGAGTGCTGGTGTGGCCAAGTCGGTGCTCTACCGGGTTCCAGGATCCTTGGTTGAGCAGATGGCGTCCAGGCTCTTCGTCCAGGGAATGCAGCAGAAGAAGTCCGATCCTTGAGTGACTTCTGCTGCGTTTGGTGGGCCTTTTATACCCGCCGAGGTGCACGCTGTCTCGCTTGCACCTCGCCTGTGACGTGTGCCGTGCTTGGAGCGCCCTCCTTGCTTTCGCGCGCTCGTGCATCGCTGCGTGTGGTGCGCTTTAGCTGCAGTTGCGCGGGGTTTTTCGAGTTGTTCGCTCCGTCGTAGTATATATAACATATATCCCGAAATATATTTATGCATATACTTTATTTCCATGGGAGGCTAAATGGACTTAAGCCCTTATTATTCAAGTCCCTTCAAGCTAAATGGACTTAGGCCCTTATAATTCCAAGGCCCTTTAAGGATGGACTTAAGCCCTTATTATTCTAACCCCCCCATTCTTGACACGGCGGCGACGGCGGCGGCGGCGGCGAAATCTTTTTATATTATAGAGAGATATATCAAAATAATCATAGGCATAAGCGCGACACGCGTCGCGTAGCGTCGAAGAGAATGGAGGAAGACAAAAAAAACCCTCCTTATTATTATTATTATTATTATTATTATTATTATTATTATTTTTTAAACATATTTCAGTTTATTGTTTTTTTTCTTACTTTCAACATTTTTTTTTTTTGTAATTCTCTACGACTAATATATATGCAACGCTTTTTTTCACACTATAAATATTCGTGTTAATCATTTTACCTATTCCAGAAACAATTTCCATCTTTTACCAACAAACCACTCCCAAATAACAAAGCTAACCCACTAACCACCACTAATCAGAACTTAGAATGTTACAGGCATTACAACCATCAAAATTCCAAATTATAACCGAAATACCAGGGAAAAGAAGGAACATTGGAATACAAAGAATACCAGGAAACGGAGAATCTACCAAAATCGGAGAATTTTACCAAAAACGGAATAAATATTTTGGAAAATCGAACATGGAATTTAACCAACCGAACGAAACAGGATAACATTTTAATTTTTCTTAACCATTTTTAACACCAAATTTGAACCCATCCAATTTAACCAAACCATTCCCACTAACATGAACAACTAAAAATTTTACTTAGTTACAGATATCAACAAACACCAACTATTTAAAAAAAAACAACAGGAGTGTACCGCAAATCAACTTCAAAACCAAGGGATAATCCTCCAAACCAACTTCAACAACAACCAGGAGTTTTACTTAATCAACAATCAACAATCAACAATCAACAATCATCAATCAACAATCAACAATCAACAATCAACAATCAACAATCAACAATCAACAATCAACAATCAACAATCAACAATCAACAATCAACAATCAACAATCAACAATCAACAATCAACAATCAACAATCAACAATCATCAATCAACAATCAACAATCAACAATCAACAATCAACAATCAACAATCAACAATCAACAATCAACAATCAACAATCAACAATCAACAATCAACAATCAACAATCAACAATCAACAATCATCAATCAAATAACAATCAAAACACACATTTAGAAAACATTACACAACTTACACAAAATGAAATATCTTAAAAAACCAAATTAGTTTTTTAATTATATCGAGTCACACTTAACAAATCATGTCAAATGTAAAATCCGTAATATCCGATGCGGCGCATCGTTTCCTCCCAGAGGGGGAGTGTAACGGCCGCAGCCTCATAATTTATTTAATTTAACTTCGAATATTTATTCATGCGTATCGATACGGAGTTTCCGTTCGATACGCTCTTCAAAGAAGCCCTTAAGGCTATCGAGCATCCGGACCGCCGCGAGCGGCCACTTATCTCCTCGTCTAAACATCTTCGACTCTTTATTCCTTTGTATCAGCGAGCGCGAAGCCCTCAGCTTCACGCCCGCTTCAATCAGTTCAGCTCCGACGACCGACCAGTGCGGTACACTCTCCCAAACAATTAACGCTACGACTAATAAAGTACTTATATATTTTATCCAACTTGAAGTTTATTCGATACATCCTTAGACCCAAGCGGCCATCCGTCACATTTTATTGAGCAATAGTTTATTGAGCAATAGTTTATTGAGCAATAGTTTATTGAGCAATAGTTTATTGAGCAATAGTTTATTGAGCAATAGTTTATTGAGCAATAGTTTATTGAGCAATAGTTTATTGAGCAATAGTTTATTGAGCAATAGTTTATTGAGCAATAGTTTATTGAGCAATAGTTTATTGAGCAATAGTTTATTGAGCAATAGTTTATTGAGCAATAGTTTATTGAGCAATAGTTTATTGAGCAATAGTTTATTGAGCAATAGTTTATTGAGCAATAGTTTATTGAGCAATAGTTTATTGAGCAATAGTTTATTGAGCAATAGTTTATTGAGCAATAGTTTATTGAGCAATAGTTTATTGAGCAATAGTTTATTGAGCAATAGTTTATTGAGCAATAGTTTATTGAGCAATAGTTTATTGAGCAATAGTTTATTGAGCAATAGTTTATTGAGCAATAGTTTATTGAGCAATAGTTTATTGAGCAATAGTTTATTGAGCAATAGTTTATTGAGCAATAGTTTATTGAGCCATAGTTTATTGAGCAATAGTTTATTGAGCAATAGTTTATTGAGCAATAGTTTATTGAGCAATAGTTTATTGAGCAATAGTTTATTGAGCAATAGTTTATTGAGCAATAGTTTATTGAGCAATAGTTTATTGAGCAATAGTTTATTGAGCAATAGTTTATTGAGCAATAGTTTATTGAGCAATAGTTTATTGAGCAATAGTTTATTGAGCAATAGTTTATTGAGCAATAGTTTATTGAGCAATAGTTTATTGAGCAATAGTTTATTGAGCAATAGTTTATTGAGCAATAGTTTATTGAGCAATAGTTTATTGAGCAATAGTTTATTGAGCAATAGTTTATTGAGCAATAGTTTATTGAGCAATAGTTTATTGAGCAATAGTTTATTGAGCAATAGTTTATTGAGCAATAGTTTATTGAGCAATAGTTTATTGAGCAATAGTTTATTGAGCAATAGTTTATTGAGCAATAGTTTATTGAGCAATAGTTTATTGAACGATAGTTTATTGAACTATCGTTTGAAGCTAAATACATTTTATTTCACTCGGTGCGTAAAGTGCAGTTTTACGCACGCTTCGCGCGCGTAAAACTCCTCTTTCGCACCTTGTGAAATAAAATTTCGTACGATACTCGTGCGATAAACGTTTTCTTAACTCGTGTGATTACAACACTCGCCTTCGGCTCGTGCTGCAAACTCACACTCGTCAGAAAAACTTTTATCGCACTAGTATCGTAATGTACTATAAAAAAATCGAACATTGAAAATGCATATTGAAATGTACTTTTAGAGAGTTCACAAAGTCGTAGAGTGCGCATTATTTAACGGCAGAGATAAAAAAAGAAAAAAACTTTTTAAAAATGAATAACTATATTACTTTAAAAATTTCGTGAACTTGTACTTATTCATTTGAATCGTCGGTGGTCATCACCGCTCTTATACATGTACCACCTGTTATTATTTGGACTACGAACCGGTGTTTTGATCTAGTGGTTAACGTGATCACCTCTAAATGAGAGCACCGGCAGGTCGAGGGTTCAGTGCCGTCGTTTCGGACGGGACATAGCACCAGACGTATACTTGAGGCACACGCGTGCTTGTACGTGTTTGCCACAAGTATATAGCTGTAGCCCGTGTTTACATTTTCGGTGAACCTCCGAAAATTCGTGAAGCAAATCTGAGATCAACGGTTGTCGAAATCGGTTATATCTCAATAAATCGACAGTCGCACGCAGTCGGTCAACGAAGACGTACCTGACACGATGCCGCTACATTTTGTATTGAGTCAGAGGGGAACACGCCAATTAACACACGACGGATTTATTTACAGCAAACATCGTGTGACAAGTGCGAAAACAGTGTGGAGGTGCATCAAATACCAAACAGAACTACACTGTACCGCATTGACAGAAACAACGTCCGCAGAGAAAACCGGTACGTAAACAACAACTTCAAAAATAATTATTTAAGGATGCTGCACACATACATTCTCAACCAATAGTAAATCAAACATAAATGTCTTGATTTTTTAGAATTCATGTGGATTTTTTCGGAATTTTCTTACATTTGTTTTTTTTTTAATTTGAAAAATCGATTTTGCATATTAATAATGCTACAAAGTTATTAACAAATTATTGAAAAAATAAAATGAAAAAAACAGGAACATTGGTATTTTATGTAAAATAACATGTAATTAAGATAATGTTATATTGTAGTATCATTTTTCCATACGTTGAGTTTACATGTGTTGCTTTTTGTTTGTGTTGAGTTGCCATGTGTTGTTTTTTGTTCGTGTTGAATTTGCCAGTGTATAGTTTTTGTGTTGAGAACACAAAAACGTGCGTGTGCGTGTTGTGTCACGCACACGCACACGCACACGCACACGCACACGCACACGCACACGCACACGCACACGCACACGCACACGCACACGCACACGCACACGCACACGCACACGCACACGCACACGCACACGCACGCGCACACGCACGCGCACGCGCACGCGCACGCGCACGCGCACGCGCACGCGCACGCGCACGCGCACGCGCACGCGCACGCGCACGCGCACGCGCACGCGCACGCGCACGCGCACGCGCACGCGCACGCGCACGCGCACGCGCACGCGCACGCGCACGCGCACGCGCACGCGCACGCACACGCACACGCACACGCACACGCACACGCACACGCACACGCACACGCACACGCACACGCACACGCACACGCACACGCACACGCACACGCACACGCACACGCACACGCACACGCACACGCACGCGCACACGCACGCGCACACGCACGCGCACACGCACGCGCACGCGCACGCGCACGCGCACGCGCACGCGCACGCGCACGCGCACGCGCACGCGCACGCGCACGCGCACGCGCACGCGCACGCGCACGCGCACGCGCACGCGCACGCGCACGAGCACGCGCACGCGCACGCGCACGCGCACGCGCACGCGCACGCGCACGCGCACGCGCACGCGCACGCGCACGCGCACGCGCACGCGCACGCGCACGCGCACGCGCACGCGCACGCGCACGCGCACGCGCACGCGCACGCGCACGCGCACGCGCACGCGCACGCGCACGCGCACGCGCACGCGCACGCGCACGCGCACGCGCACGCGCACGCGCACGCGCACGCGCACGCGCACGCGCACGCGCACGCGCACGCGCACGCGCACGCGCACGCGCACGCGCACGCACACGCACACGCACACGCACACGCACACGCACACGCACACGCACACGCACACGCACACGCACACGCACACGCACACGCACACGCACACGCACACGCACACGCACACGCACACGCACACGCACACGCACACGCACACGCACACGCACACGCACACGCACACGCACACGCACACGCACACGCACACGCACACGCACACGCACACGCACACGCACACGCACACGCACACGCACACGCACACGCACACGCACACGCACACGCACACGCACACGCACACGCACACGCACACGCACACGCACACGCACACGCACACGCACACGCACACGCACACGCACACGCACACGCACACGCACACGCACACGCACACGCACACGCACACGCACACGCACACGCACACGCACACGCACACGCACACGCACACGCACACGCACACGCACACGCACACGCACACGCACACGCACACGCACACGCACACGCACACGCACACGCACACGCACACGCACACGCACACGCACATCGCTTCACATAGTCAAAAGTCGGAAATGGCTTTCAATTCTTTAAAACTCATACGTCTTTTGCTAACATTAATTAATCTCACAAGCAAACCATTTCACATTTCGTTTTCTGTTTTTCCAGGTACATTGCTAAAGGTCGGCAAACACAACCACGCTGGGGAATCTGCAGAAGTCAATGCTAAGAAAGCCGTGTCGAAATTAAAAAGAAAGGCAACTAAGTCATCGGAGCCAACTAGCGCAATTGTTGCCGGATGTCTTGCCACGGCATCAACAAGCACAGCAGCAGAATTACCGAATACTGAATTGCTAGCACGGACTGTACAGAGAGCACGAAGTCGCGTCAATCCTTTGTTACCAACTCCGGCCACGCGAGGAGAACTGGTTCTACCTGACAGGTACACAACAACAATTAAGGGAGAGCGTTTCTTGTTCTACGATCATGGAGGTGATACAAAGCGCTACTTAATTTTTGCAACGAGACAAAATCTGCAGCGTCTGGCGAGTTGCGCGTACTGGCTCTGTGACGGAACGTTTCGCACGGTACCGACGATCTTTATGCAACTGTACACGATACATGGAATCGTTGACGGAAAAGTGCTACCTTTTGTTTATATCTTGTCACCAAGTAAAAGCAAAACTATGTACAAAAGCGTCTTACGTAATATCAAGGAAGCGATCGACGGCTCAAATCCAGAGATCATCGTTACAGATTTCGAGGAAGCATTTCTAAAAGCATCACAAGTCGAATTCCCTGAAGCAAGCATCCATGGCTGCCATTTTCACTTCGGTCAGTGCATATATCGTCATATTCAAGCCGCCGGACTCCAACAACGATACGGGAGCGACGATGAATTTGCACTAAATGCAAAAATGCTAATTGCATTGGCTTTCGTTCCTTGCGAATACGTCACTACTGTGTTCGACGAACTCATTGCCTCGGAGTACTACTAAAATAATCAAGATGACCTTGGTAACGTCGTACAGTACTACCAGCGCACGTGGGTTGGATCGAAGCAACGTAAAGGCCGCAGTTCACCCCTGTTTCCAATTGCATTGTGGAATTGCTACTCCGCCGTTTTGAACAACGAACCGCGAACAAACAACGCTGTGGAAGGGTGGCATTTCGGATTCAACAGTCGGGTCCAAACAACACCTGCATCTACGGGAAAATTTATAGAAGCCTTGCAAAAGGAGCAAAGCACTACTGAAACGACGTGGGAGCAACATGTCGCAGGCAGAGCCATACAACCGCCAAAAAGAAAAAAATATCGCGATTACGACGCAAGACTTCGAAATGTAGTCGAAGGTTTCGATGCGAACCAAGACATGCAAGAGTACCTACGCGGAATAGCGCACAATATTCGCATTTAAAAAAGAATCGTCGCGAATATAAAACAATAATATTTTTATATTGTTCTTCGGTATATTGGTATATTCTTGTTATATTGATTACCATGTAAATAAAATAGCATGTAATAAACATGTAAAATAACATGTAATTAAGATAATGTTATATTGTAGTATCATTTTTCCATATGTTGAGTTTACATGTGTTGCTTTTTGTTTGTGTTGAGTTTGCATGTGTTGCTTTTTTGTTTGTGTTGAGTTGGCATGTGTTATTTTTTGTTCGTGTTGAATTTGCCAGTGTATAGTTTTTGTGTTGAGATGATAAGGGTCATCATTAGACGTGGCACCGTATTCAACTTCTTAAACAACTGTTCTAAGAATTATTCTTAGACATAATCGCTGCAGCGAAACCCTGACGATCGGTAGATACTGGCCGGTTATAAAATTTGGCGAACACATTTGATCTTGCTGACCACCCTGCGGTGTTCCTGATTGTATCCAAATCAACTCCCCTTAAAACGGCCGTTGACGTTGCCGCATGTCGCGTGCTATGGGCTTTGAACATCTCCGGATTAACTCCGGCTCGACGTAACACGTCTTTGATGCAACGACTTAAAGACTGCGTTGACGCTGCCTTAAAAGGCGTTCGTGAAGTTAAAAATAAACCTTGGATGTCTCCTCGAAGCTCTTTCGTCACTTCCAAATATCTCTGTATTGCCGAAGCCGTACACAAATTTTTTCGCTCACTGAAAAAAGGCAACAACAATAAGGGCTGAAGCCTACCAGGTTTCGAAGTCTTTATAAGATCGGGAATCGCGATCTCCATCTTAGAATCAAATATCGCAATATTACCGATTTTAATGAGCGAAAAGGTCTGCATTCTATGAGCTGTACTCAATGCCAACAACATTAAACATTTTTCGGATAGCTGTTTCAGCGATAATGACTCTAATGGAAACTGTTTTTCCAGATAGTTTAAAACTATATCAACTTTCCAAGTTGTCGAGTACCTTGGCTTTAATGGTTTGAGCCTGAAAACTCCTTTGAAAAATTGAGAAATAATCCCTTCACTTGTAACATCTTTTGACAGCACTAAGCCCAAAGCTGCCCTGGCAGAATTCAGGGTACCATAGGAAGCTCCAGCCTCGAAGCTCACCGTCAAAAATTCCAATATTTTTTTCGAATTTGACGCGAATACATCGTAACCCTTTTCCATGCAAAACCTCCACCAACTCTTCAATGGAGAGTTGTATTGCTTCAAAGTTGAATCTGCCCACGAGTCCATAATTATGTCGATCGAAGCTTCGGATACGTTTTGCCTGCTGAGCGCCGTCCTGATAACCTCCCTACCACCAGGGAAAGACTTCGAGCCAATGGATGTTGGATCGATCTACACGGCGAGAAGAGCAAATCAAGTGAGGGTTTAACGAAGTAAGGCCGATCGACCAATAAAGAATTAAAGATTGGAAACCAAGGCTGAGTGGGCCAATTGGGCACAACCAAAATACCCTCAGCCTCATCGGTTATTATTTTCCGCAAGGTTTTCAATACGAGCGCAAATGGTGGAAACGCATAGAAAAACCACTTTGATCACGGAACCGTGAAAGCATCGATCACCAAGGCTCTAAACCATGAACAGAAAAGCACACATTTATTGTTTATACGAGTCGCGAACAAATCGATTTCTGGGGTTCCAAAGCGAGAAACGACGGAGTCAAAAATCTCGTCATTTAACTCCCACTCGGTATCTATGTTTTTAATGCGCGATTCTCTATCCGCTTCTATGTTTTCTTTCGAAGCAATGTAAGAAGCAAAGAGCCACAGATTTCTCTGCTCACAAAATTGCCAAATTTGACGAGCCAATCCATTAAACTTGGGGTACTGAATCCCACCCATCTTATTAATATACGAGATCGCCGTTGTGTTATCCACGCGAAGAAGAATCTCGCAATTTCTCAATTCCGTAGCGAAACATTGGAGAGCTACAAACACAGCTAACAGTTCTAAGAAATTGATGTGACAACGCCTTTCGTATTGCGACCACAAACCATGGGTCTTTATGCCTCCACACAACGCACCCAAACCCGTAGTCCAAGCGTCTGTAAAAATCGTTAATTTATAACACGAAAGCTTGATTCGATTAAACGCTGAAGGTATAGCGCGTTTCCACCAAAGAAACTCCGACTTGAGGTACTCTGGAAGGATCATATTTTCATCGTAATCGTTTCCATTAATACACAATGCAATGAATTTCTCTTTTTCTAACAATTTTGTACGAAGCCAACCATAAGCCACTGCTGGGCAGGCCGAAACCAAAGAACCGACGAGCTTCGCGAAGTTCCGAATCTCACATGTTGGAATGGCTAAAAATGTATCAATCAACCCGATCAGCTTTGTTTTCTTTTCCACGGTTAATTCTAAACCCATTCTGGTAGAGTCCAAGACAAAACCTAAATATTTACACCTTGTTGCCGGAGTGAAACTACTCTTTTTTGTATTTATCACGAACCCGAGAGACTCTAAAAATTCGATCGTAACTTCAACATTCTCCCGACAAGCTGGATGACTGCCCCCGACGCAAAGGAAATCATCTAAATAAACCATAGAGATGAATCCTCTAGCACGAAGAACGTGTAGAACAGGCTTCATAATCTTTGTGAAGATCCAAGGACTCACGGATAAACCAGCCACTAAACAAGTAAACTCAAAAGTTTGCTTCTCAAACTTGAAACGAACAAAACGTCTACTTTCTTTGTGCAAAGGAACCAGGAAGTAAGCATCCTTCAAATCGATTGAGGCTAAAAAATCGTTCGGAGAAAATAACTTGGTGGCTGTTCTCAAATCCTCCATTTAAAAATGTTCAGTAGCTATGAATTCGTTTAAGCGTTTTAGGTTCAAAATAAACCTATGAGAACCATCCGGCTTGGGCACCAGGAAGTATGGCGATAAAAACTGATTACTAGAATCAGTGCAAGGTTTAATTGCCCCGACGTCTAACAATTTGCCAATAGCTACCCTTAGAGGAACCATCTCTTCCACTGACCATCGAGGGACAGGAAGAGAAAAATTCGGCGGAGCCTCTCCGATAAACGGAATTTTAAAACCCTCGATCGCTTGCAAAATGAACCTGTCTGAAGTTATTTTGCCCCACTCAGCCTTGAATCGTTTCAAATTTCCAGCCACAACTTTAACCTCTGTCCTCACTACCTGCTCTATCTCTTCGCCGGCGGTTATTTGTCCGTATTCTCCTGATTCTCCTTCCCTTGAGGAGTCGATTGGCTCTTTGACTGGAAACGGCGACGAGATCGGTTCTGCTGACGATTCCCCACCGACGAAAAATTCTTCTGTTTCGACGGTGGGCCTTTGAAGTTTAAAGCTTTTCCTTGAGGTTTCTCAGCCGGTTTCTGAGCCATCTTCATTTTTAAATCGTCACCCAATTTGACAATCGACTTGGCGTCCTGAATTTTCGCTTGGAGGTCCGGGCCGTACAGAAATTCGCCAGGCTTCGTGTTGTCTAAAGCCGTACGCAAAGGCTTGCTTATCCCCGGAGAGATAAAAGCTCTTCGTGCCAACGACTCTTTATAATGAGATGCAGCAAGCAATTTACCTGCGTCGCAAAGATATTCTATCAATTGCAGCCTATCGATGCACTCGTCATTGTTCACCAACAACATTGTGATCGCTGATCCCAATGCAACCATAGCAGAGCCAATCATTTTTTGTGAATTCACAAAATGTTAGCTCGCTTAGCCGTCACCTCAGACAGCGAAGCCTCTATCTCGATATTGAGCTTTGGCGCCTCCAAAGGACAATTCCCCGAACGCCCATACTTTTTTTATAATTCATCGAGTATTTCTTTTTTGAGGCCAGCGGACATCCAACCTTGCCATCTCAAAGCCAAGTCTGGTTGCAAGGAGAACTTCTCTGAATCTTCCTTTCCAGGGTCATCGCCCAAGAGCTTTAAGGTTTCTTCATCCAACGATGAAACACATGCCCCAGCATCTTTAGCGGAAGCCTCTTCGCTTAGCAAGCCATCTGGTGTCTGATACACCTGCGATGGAGACAAAGATTCTGCTGAATCACTCAACGAATGTGGAGGTGGAAGTTGATTCCCCACAGCAAAAGCGATAGCAGCTGCTAGAGCCTCTGTTGAAATTCCCAATAGAACTGGGATGGCCGGAAGGGTATCCTCCACAACCTTGCTCTGCGTAGGACGAACCTCTGTTTTTTCAACAAAGAAAAAACAAGAATAATAACTGGGTGTTTCGAACTGTATCGAAATCTACCAGTTAAGAGAAGGTCTCCTGAGCTATGATCAGGCATGGACCTCTCATCCCTTTTTTTTTACCTTCGTTCCGTGTCAAAGCTCTGCTCGACGACGACCTTGAATCCTTGGATGAGTCTCTCGAATCCTTCCTGGATGAAATCCTCGAATCCACTTTGAATGTTGCATCCTTATTCGACGTGTTTTTTGACGACGAATCTTTCGACGAGCCTTTCGCCGAATCTTTTGACGAGCCTTTCGCCGAATCTTTCGACGAGCTCTTCGACGAAACTTTCGCCGCATCATTCGGCAATTTTTTCGCCGCATCTTTCGACGCGCCATTTTCTTCTTGACTACGCAAAAAGCGATCTAGCCTAGCTTGAAGCTCAAGCATCTTTTTCGCAATTTCACGCACGTCTTCTTCTTTATTGTTATTATAACGATCCCTTGACCGGGATCTCTTCTTCGAATCACTCATATTTTAAAAATCTTTAGACCGAAAAAACCAATTAAAACGGTAAAAAACTTTAACAAAAACTCTAACGTGGCTACTCTCTGACGCACCAGAAACAATATGAAGATGGCTGCGCGTCCCGGCGAGCGGCTGCGCGGCAGTTTTTCGTTTTTAGTCTCTAAATACGTGGTGAAATCTAGCGGCAGTAGGCAGTACTACATTGTAATCTCGAAGAACGAGCCACGAAATATAATAGGCACTGGCGAAAAGTGCCGAGTCGATGAATCGCAGTGAAACGCATAACTCCCGTCTTTTTCGAGAGTAAAAAATGAATGATTTTCGGGCAGTTCGAGAGTAAACAAGCCCCTTCGGGGCTCGTCTTTTGAGGTTTTGTGGTTCAAACGGCGTTTTGAGGTTTTCTTGCTTAAACTTCGTTTTGAGGTTTTCTTGCTTAAACATCGTTTTGAGGTTTTGTTTCTCAAACTTCGTTTTGAAGTTTTGTCGCTCATACTTCGTGAAGATATCCCGTAGTGACATTTTTGAAGGCACTCGCAGCGTGTACACATTAGGGCGGTTCAGAAAACCGCGATTTTCGGATATCCCTATGCTCATTTATATTCTGTTGATTTATTACTAAAAAATAATGCTCACCAAAGCAGAGGTCTGTAGGGTAATATTTATCACTGCCGCATTAGTGTCAAAGTTATTACCAAATGGCAATTTTCGATCATTTTTATTTTCGAGTATCAAAGCGCTCATCGATGTTTTCGTTGGTCTTAATATTTAAAGAGATTGTGTGGAATCGGGGACCCATAGGATAATATTTTATACTGCCGCATCGATATCGAACTTTTCAAAATCACAAAATTAATTTTTATTAATAATTGAGTTGAACAGCTGCTCATCGCATCCCTCTTTCTTTCTGCATCGATCATATTACCCGCGAAACCGGACAGCCGTACGATAAAATTTGATACTGCCGCATCCATGAAAAAGTTTCAGAATTGCAATACGCATTTAATATATCTTAAATTTGAAATTTTTGATAGCTCATCAATTGGATGGCTGCTTTTAAACGAAAAAATCGAACAGGCAAAAGTTGGAGCACGTGCGATAATATTTGATACTGCCGCATTGTTGGAACGTGTATTTTAAAGCGAAAATTAGTGATGTATACCGTGAAAGCAAAAGGACGAAGTCGTAGAGGACAGCTCGGCCCATCGTAACGTATTTGTAAACATACTCGGCTTAAAAACAACTCAGAAGATTTCCTAGCAAGTAAGCGTTGCCCTCCCCCCCCCCCCTCCCCCACTGCTTTTGCTCTGAACAAAGCCTGTCTCGAAGGGAAGGCATTCCACATCATCAGTTGGAGCCCGTAGTTTGGCAAAATATGTACTACTGCGCGAGTGAAGAGTCCCGTCCAATGTAAGGCCTGATTATCTTCGAAACTGTTCAATCGTTTGATAAACCTCTTTTCAACGGAATAAAAATATAAGGTAAGTAAGCTCCAAACAACGATGGTTTATAAATAGAAATATCAATAAATAATAAGTTAAATGATAATAAATTTCTTGAATAATCGTAACTTCTTAATACTTCCTCGTAGAAGAAGCATTGTTTTAGTGAAAAAAATCAAGATTTTAATGAAAACGTGTTCAGAATATTCCAAAACATGGAAGAATCATATTAAGAAAAAATCTATACAATTTTTTAGCAATCCGGCTATTAACGTGTACGTAGATAAAATCTGATCGCCCGATGATCCCTATTAAATTTAGAGAGAATCGATCGAAGCGTTTAAATTTTGTTATTTTGATTTTTTTGAATTTCATGAATAATAATTAGTCGGGTAAACCAGTCAATGAATGGACAGAGCCCAATGAATGGACACTTTCCATAAGAGCATATGCATAAAAAACGTCTATTCATTGGCTTTTTCGTCTGCTTAAACTGTCCATTCATTGGCTGGTTTACCCTCCTTAATTTTAGACTCAATGTTCCGTTTAAAATATTCATCTGTGTATTAAATAAGTAGATTCGTGTTCGGTGTGAAAATTAAATTAAATGTAGTATCTGAATGACGATGACCATTTTCTCATAATGTTCGTTTATTGGCGAATCTTCCAATTGTGAACTTTTTGTAAAAAATGTAGGGTAATTTTTATGATGGATGGATAATAATTTTTGTTAATATATCGATAAATAGCTGATTTATTTTGTTGCACTTGTTATAGATATTCCAATGAATTCAACATGGTGAGTACACGTTCAACTACGGAGATTTATCTCATCGGCCATCCGACCGAAGATCTGTGCTACGACGTTTTGCCGACTACGTTGGATGCTGTGAAAAATTATTTCTATCACCACACAATAAAAGGCCTTTCACAAAAGGATTCGCTCAAGATAGTTGCTCATGAAATTCATTCAATTTGGAGCCAAGTTGACATTCCGATCTGCGCCGAAAAAAATGTGGTACGAAAGCTACATGCTGTAGTAATGAGATATCGGGATTTGGGCCGTAGCAAGCAGAGAGGTGGTCCGAGTCAAAGAAAGCATGAAGCAAGTTTTGTCAAGTCGACCAGCGAACTTTTCGATATTAGTAAACGAAATGCTTCGGATTTGATGAACAATGATAATGACAAACTCTTTCTTCAAGATCAACGCACGAGTAGAAAGTTTACCATCACTGTACTAAAGAAAGTTCGCTTACAAGAGGATCAAGAAAAAATCGATGAATTTCGGCGCGCGAAAGACAAGTATAATGAAATTATGAGCAACGAAAAAAAAATAGATGATGATGAAACCGTCGACACATTGACCACTGCGTTATCCCAGCTAACTTCGAGTGATGGATCTTGTCTGAGTCAGACTACTCTGAATGAAAATGACACGCCCTGCTCTCAAGAACTTACCTATGAACGACACAGAAGCGCATCAAAATTACGAGCGAAGTTCCCATCTATTCTGAAGAAGTAGCGATGGCGTTAGATCGCGCGCATCTCAGCAACGCAAAAGCAGTACACGTTCTCGCTGCTGTAGCAAAAACTTCCGGTGAAACAACTCTGGACAACGTTCGGCTCTCCGTAAGTACGGTAAGGCGAGTACGAAATTTTTACCGTTCCCAACATGCTGTTGCCAACAAAGCGGCGTGTACTTTTGAAGGACCTTTAGTACTTCATTTTAATGGGAAACTTCTTCCGTCACTGGACGGATGTTCTACAAAAGAAGAACGTATTGCTGTTGTCGTATCAGGTGATAAGATAGAAAAACTGTTGGGGGTGCCTAAAATCGGAAGCGGAAAGGGAAAGCTGATAGCGGAAGCATGTTTTTCATCAATAACTGATTGGGATCTGAAGGAAAAAATTGTCGGTATGAGTTTCGATACGACGGCTGCGAATACCGGCTTGAAGAATGGTGCGTGTGCTCTATTAGAACAGAAATTAGAGAAGGAATTGATCTGGCTACCCTGTCGACACCATATCCTTGAAGTCGTGTGTAGAAACGTATTTATAGCTGTATTCGGCTCAACGGATGGCCCGAACGTCAGGATGTTCAAGCGATTCAAGGATTTTTGGCCTGACGTTGATGAAAGAAAATATCACCCATGTAGCGATGGCCGTCTCAATGATACTCTAAAAGAACTGAAAGAAAATGCTGTTTCATTTATGCTAACTGTGTTGAATCAAGCGCCGGAGAAACTCCCGCGAGACGATTATCGGGAACTTTTGGAATTGGCATTGATTTTTCTTGGAGAAACGCCACCACGCGGTGTTAAATTCCGTGCTCCAGGTGCCTTCCATCATGCGAGGTGGATGTCTAAGCTGCTTTACGTGTTCAAAATATATGTTTTTCGACAACAGTTTGAGCTCACCATAAGCGAAAATAGTAGCTGCCTCGAATTCGGACTCTTCGCTGCTTTGATTTACATGAAATCGTGGATCACATGTCCGAACGTAATTGACGCACCGTACAACGATTTGCAGCTGATTCAAAATATCATAACATACGAGAGTACATCGGAGACAATATCTGCTGCCGCGCTCAAAGCTTTTAACCGGCACCTTTGGTACCTTGGAGAAGAGTTAGTCGCTGTTAGTATTTTCTCTGAATCGGTCAGTTACCAAACAAAGAACGACATTGTTCGTCTCTTAAAAAGAAATTGGCGCGAAGAGTCCGATCGTCGTTGTTTGAAATACGCGAAAAACGTGAATTTAAGATGCAAGACTCTAGACTTTTTTATTGGGCCTGCATCGCAATTCATTTTCAGGGTCTTAGGATTATGTACTTCATTTTTTGATGAAGATGCAAAACAGTGGGATACTCTAGAGTCCTATCAAACTGCAAAGCAAATAATTAAGGCACTGAACCCAGTTAACGATAGCGCTGAAAGAGCTGTCGCACTTGCATCAGACTTCAACAATTCCAGAACAAAAAACGAGGAGCAATACCAGTACTTACTACAAGTCGTAGAAAATCATAGAAAACGGTTCCCCGATACAAAAAAATCATCTCTTATAAAGAAACTTTAATTGAGAATCTCACTCCGACTCTCTATTATGAATTACGGAAAGTATTCGTAGCTGTATGGAGGCTTGTATGTTTGTAAAGGTCTTTAAGTTACTAAAACAGAATAATCTATATAATATGCGAATACAATGTGTTATCGGACTTTCTGTGAATAATAAAATGAAATGCGTGATTGCTCAATTTATTCTGAACCGTATTGACTGTCGATGGGTAGTTTATTACTCATAAAAACCGTTGCAATAAGTCAATCGATACATTATAACCACCTGAGAGCACTGAATGATTCAATTTCCTATTTTTTTTTAGCTTTAGATTGATGCGGCAGTATTAAATGTTATCGTACGTGTTCCAACTTTTGCCCGCTCGATTTTTTGCTTAAAAGTAGCCATCCAATCGATGAGCTTTCGAAAATTTCAAATTTAAGATATACTAAATGTGTATTACAATTCCGAAACTTATTCATGGATGCGGCAGTATCAAATATTGTCGTACGGCTGTCCGGTTTCGCAGGTAATATGATTGAAGCAGATACAAAAAGGGATGCGATGAGCAGCTGTGAAACTCAATTATGAAAAAAAATTAATTTTGTCATTTTGAAAAGTTCGATATCGATGCGGCAGTATTAAATATTATCGTACGTGTCCCCGATTTCACCCAATCTCTTTATACGTCAAGACCAACGAGAACTTCGATGAGCGCTTCGATACTCGAAAATAAAAATGATCGAAAACGGCCACTTGGTAATAAGTTTGACATTGATGCGGCAGTGATAAATATTATCCTACAGGCCTCCGATTTCGTGAGTATTCTTTTTTAGTAACAAGACAACGAAATATAAATGAGCATAGTGATATCCGAAAATTACGGTTTTTTGAACCGCCCTAGTACACATCGCACTGTACTTTTCGTAAAATTATTGACACATCGTATTACGTGCTCTGAAATGGTATTCATACGTTGCGCTATGCACTACGAAATTTTATGCACACCTCGCGTTTCCGCTCTGAATTCTTATTCACAAATTTCGTGTAATCATTTTCGCGAAAAAGCAGATAAAGGTTTAAAAGATTTTATTGCCAAAACTTATTTACAGATGTCTAAATAATTTTAAATTTGTGGAGCTATATGTTAACTATATAATGAATTAAGACGGCGAAGGATATTTTGATTCATCGGCAAGTTTTAAAGTTTGATACGGATGTCCGATGCACAATCTTGGAAACTAAAGAAAATGGCAAAAAAGCTTCGCTTTTTCGCAATAGGCACGACCATCTATTGTCGCGCTCCATTGTAATAATTGCCCGTTGCGCTATGCGCTTCGTTTCTATATTGTGACCAACATTAGAAAGGCGTGTTGTCTGTATACAACGTACGCATGATACGGCTTTTTGATGTTAATTGGGGGATAAAAAGACGCACGATACAAGTTAAGCTTTGCGCTCGGTTATAATTTATGACATCTATTCTAATGTTTGTACTGACCTCCACGAGTGTGATTTACAAATCAATTCTATGAATTCGGTTTCTTATCAGAATAATAAATTTAAAAAAAAATTGTTATTTATTTTCGCGGCTGTTGATCTTCGACTGCATAAAGGAAAATGTTATAATATCCGCTTTACGGTATAAAGTGGATATTTTGTTTCATGTAAGAATTTTTGTTTGATCGTCCAGGGCCAGCGTCATAAAAAAATAATAATAATTTAAAAAAAATGAATTTCCGGTTTTACCGATCGCAGTACTTCATATGCTGTTTAAGAATTGTATATGGTGTGTATGTAAAATTTAAAAAAAACCTTTGTTTAAGTCGTTTCGTTGATAAAATGGATAAAGATAAGCAAAAAAAAAAAAAAAAATTCTTCAGCATTCTTGTCCCTACCGTTTGGGAACGGCTGAAGCGATTAAGCTGCAAATCTTAGTGGACCATCTGTGACTACTGTATGATGACTACACGGAATCGGAGCTAAATCGGTTCAGCCGTTCATTTGTTACAGTGGATAAACACATAAACGCACGCACGCACGCACGCACGCACGCACGCACGCACGCACGCACGCACGCACGCACGCACGCACGCACGCACGCACGCACGCACGCACGCACGCACGCACGCACGCACGCACGCACGCACGCACGCACGCACGCACGCACGCACGCACGCACGCACGCACGCACGCACGCACGCACGCACGCACGCACGCACGCACGCACGCACGCACGCACGCACGCACGCACGCACGCACGCACGCACGCACGCACGCACGCACGCACGCACGCACGCACGCACGCACGCACGCACGCACGCACGCACGCACGCACGCACGCACGCACGCACGCACGCACGCACGCACGCACGCACGCACGCACGCACGCACGCACGCACGCACGCACGCACGCACGCACGCACGCACGCACGCACGCACGCACACACACACACACCGCTAAAATCGATTGAAATCACTTATAAAATGGTCAAAAGGCAAAGTTATACTGATATCATTTAGTTTTCAGACAGTAACAGATTTTGCGATGACGAATGTATAAGGCACTTCTTTTCGCTTACGCTCGGTGGTGCCTAAAAATGAGTGATTTTGCGTATTAAAAAAAAAGTTTTCTTTGCTTCTCTATGGAATCGCAGGAAAACTCAGGTGCCTATCATGTTCTACGGCAAGGAATACATAACATTTTTTTTTTTTTTATAGCCTGATGATGGCTCGACCCCTGGCGGAGACCTGTGCCACTCTCTTCAATAGTGTAGTTTAGATGCACATCATAGATGTCGTTCCACTAGGTCACAGCAGAACCCCCAGACATGAGAAGAGCGGACGTTCAAAACTATCCACTTCCCCAGCAGAGATTCCCGCAGAGACCAGCGGCAAAGATATTAGGGCACCAGAACGAACCCTGTTAGAGGAAAAATGCACAATGTGCAAAAGGAAGACAAAACACCACAAGGGTTAGACAGAATACAAATACTTAAGGATTAAACAACAAAGTGAAGAAGATTAGACAAGTAAAAAACTTTAACTCAAATTATGGAACTGACTCGAGACTAGAAATAAACCGCATAACAGCAAACAAGTGCCGATGGCTTGTTCTGATTAAAGACTGAACAGACTATGGCGGATCCGCCCTTAGTCTCCTCAGCTCCCTTAATAGAGCCTCTCGCTGAATCACAAGACGATCACAGTTCCAGAAGAGATGATCCACATCCTGAGATGCCTGACCACACTCGCATAACTCCGAATCAATCATATTAAATCTAAAAAAGTATGAATTAACCTTACAATGAAACGTTCTGATCCGAGAAATCGAACAGATAACCCTTCTGCTTTCCCTAGAATTAAACCACCATGCCCTACCATTCCAACAGTCAAGAGAGCGGAAGTAACCAGCGGCACTAACAGAAGCCTGCATAGAGACAAGAGCATCCAGAACAGCGTTTTGATCGATTCGACAATACTCCGCAATCCTATCCGATATTGGAATTTTCAGATTCAAATTTACAGGATTAAGCGCAAAACGACGTCTATTAGCAGCCAGCAAATCCACAAACGATTTACCCAGAATGCCCCGGTGAGCTGGAATCCAAACTAAATCTATCGAACCGCCCTGATCCAACAGAAGCTTAATCTGGAGTCTTATTTCTAAAATAATATAATTGCGAGACGGAAAAAAACCCGGTCTAGCTATGTCCGCCAAAACCGACAGACAATCCGAGAATAAGGCAATAAATTTAATATTATTCCTTCTGCAGTGTCGAATAGCCCGCCAAATAGCCACCGCCTCTGCCGAAAAGGCAGACAACGACGCATCCAGCGAGAAGTTACAGAAAACAGCGAGCCCCGGCAAAAGCCGAAGGAAAGCAGCACCACATCTATCTTCAGACTTAGAACCGTCAGTATAGACAAGACTGTAATTAGACCACCTCTCCAATATCGTCCTTTGCAAGAGAGCCTCAGGGTTTACACAGTTCTTTAATGTTTTACCAAATGAAAGATCCGGAGAGATCGGAATTAATTGAGACATAAAGGGGAATTGAAAACACACAGGATCTTCACCTTTATATACCTCACCCATAATTGGTAGTAAAGTCCTATAGACCTCTAACAAATCTGGAATATACCTTCTACTAGACAAATTGAAACGTAAAATCGTGGAATCAAGTAAGTGTAACTTACTTAAGAGAGGATGTTTATCCGAAGAGAAGATGCGACACAAGAAACGACCAATGAGAATCCGACGACGAAATCTCAAAGGGTGCAAACCTGCCTCAGCCAAAATCAGGGATCGAGGAGTTGACTTTAATAAACCCAAGCAAACCCGAATTGCCTCGTACTGAATCCGCTCCAACTTTAAGAGGAGTGCACTCCTTGCATTGCCATACAACCACGAACCCCAATCCAGAATAGCTCTAATAAATCCTTTATAAAAAATAAAGAGCCTAGAAGGAGAAGCACCCCAAGACCTTGAAGAAAGGGCCTTAAGAATATTCAACCCCTGTCTAGCCCGCTGAGCAATATAATTTATATGCGCCCCCCACGAGAGTTTCGCATCAAGCTTCACACCTAATAGGGTACAGTAAGGAAGAGGATGAACAATTAAACCATTAAGTCTAAGAGAATTATCATAAATAAAACTATTTTTCCTTGAAAACAAAGTGAACTGTGTTTTAGGGATCGAAAGAGACAGACCGATATTTTCCAACCAAAGAAAGACCCTAGAGAATGCCAATTCTAAATTGTCCTTAATCGAATTAAACTTGTCGGAAGAGGTATAAATTACACAATCATCAGCGTACTGGAGAAATTTAACATCAGCCGGAAGACAATTTTGAATATTACGGACGTAGATATTAAAGAGAATGGGACTTAAGACCGAACCCTGAGGAAGTCCAATATTAGTTTGGCTGCATTTAATTAAATTACCTTGGGACCGAAAATTAAGGGTTCTGTGAGAAATTATATTATAAATAATACTACATATGCGAGAGGACATTCCCTGCGAGCTCATATTAGAAATGAGAATTTGAGGAATAACCGCGTCATACGCACCTTTAATATCCAAACAAATTACACCACAGTGTTGCTTTTTAGCAAAGGCTAAGTGAATGTCAGTGGTAATAATTGCCAAATTATCTGGACAAGATTTACCTTTTCTAAAACCGAATTGGCATTTCGGGATATAACGGTCATTTTCAATCCACCACTCAAGTCGGTTCTTAATCAAGCTTTCAAAAACTTTAAATAAATTATTAGCTAAAGAAATCGGCCGAAAACCCTTGTTACCTGGCTTCGGAATGAGACAAACATTGAAAAGTTTCCAATCACTAGGAATAAAGTTAGCTGCAAAAAATGTATTGTATAGGCGCAATAAAAAGTTCAAGACAGAAGGAGGAAATTTTGAAATAATTAAGTTACTAATAAGATCCGGCCCCGGGGATGAACGAAGCTTCAGGCGCGAAGTAATAAATAATAATTCTGCTATATTAAATGGAGCGTCCAAAAACGGAATATCCTTGGGATGTAACGGACCCAGGAGTGGCATTACAAAAGGAGGGCACAAATTGTCAATAACGGACGAAACCACCGGATCATTAGGATCAACCGTAGAGTCCTGAGAGCCAGAGGCATTCCTCGATTTAAAACCCTTAACAATAGACCATGCTGTTTTAATAGGCATGTTACCATTGATGGAATTACAAAACGACTTGTAAGACTCTCTCTTAGCCTTCCGTAAAACTCGACGAGCCACAGCTGTCAGACGTTGAAGTTCCACAAAATTTTGAACAGATTTATTAACCTTGAAATTCCTAAGAGCAGAAATTCGATTATTTACGGCCTCCGAACAGGCATCACTCCACCAAGGACATCTCGGAGACTTGCGAGCTTTAGCGTTAATCAAAACAGAACCGCCTGCAGAACTACAGGCTGAAATTATACCCTCCGTGAATCTTGTGTAAATATCATCGAGCCCCAATCCCTGAAAACTATCAATATCCGTAACAGCTTGGGATAAATGAGTACCAAACGAATCCCAATCGATATTTTTGAGAACCAGTTTGGACTGAACATTTTCAGAACGTACAAATCGGACACCGAGGTCTATAAAAATAGGTAGATGATCACTTCCAAAGCTATCCTCACCAACAGACCAGAAACAATCCAAAGCAATATCCTGACTGCAAAGGGAAATATCAGGAGAGGAAGCCACGACTCCAGGACGACCGACCATAGTTGGACTTGCATCGTTTAGAATGATTAAATTCGAATCCAGTAAGCGATTATAAACATGAGAGCCATGGGCATTACGAGCACCAGATCAAGTATCATGATGAGCATTAAAATCACCACAAACAAATACATTATTAAAATTCTCAAAATAATCGAACAGCTGAGACCAAACAATATTCGACGTAATAGCACGGGGATCTCTATATAAGGAGAAAATATGAATATACAAATCATTAGTGATACGAATTGATGCACCCACGCACTCAATACCTAAGTCAGTCACAGCGCTGGTATTTAAGATTTTAAATGACAAAGAATTTTTAATAAGAATGGCAACACCGCCACCAATGCGATTCCGAAATCTATCCTTTCTTACTACTGTAAAACCACTAACTGCTAAATAATTATAATCCTTAAGCCAAGTCTCACTAATACAAACGACATCCGCCGACTCGGTAAGCCTAGGGATCTCGTGACGTTTTTTAACCAGACTGCGCGCATTCCACTGAATAATTTTAATATTAATATTTGTAGCCATCAAGAAGAACTGAGTGCACAAAAAAGAAAAAAAGATTACAAAATCCCAAATGAGCCAGAAAAACTATAAAAAACAAAAAAATAAAATAGATAAATAAATTAAACTAGGACTCGGGAGGATCCGTCGACTCCGACTCGTCGACAATTCTCCGCAAATCCTCAGAGGTAGCACTCAGAATCACCTGTAAAGTAGAGGTATCAAAACCTTCAACTTGTGACGCCACGTTAAGAACGTGATCCGTCACAGACCCGACGACAGTATTCCAGGCCTGCGAAGAAACAGATACCTGACACACGTCCCGGGCCGGAATTCCATTGATATCATCCATAATTTGTTCAACACTTTTTTCAAGTCTCGCAACATCTTCCGTCCTTTCCACATCCTGAGAAATCTCAACAACATCACTTGGGACCGGATGAACAACAACATCGGAAGGCGGAGGGCGAATAACATCCTCAGAAACCGGGGACGTGACCCTCTTTCTTTTTTTTTTAGCAGCACGCACAGAAGGAAGGCTCAACAAATCAGCATAAAGCTTTTCCTTGGGATTCGGGTTACGATTGCGGTTAGAAACCGCATCCGCAAAACAACCGAGAGATAAATCAGGAACCTGATTCACAATTTGCAAATTTTCCAGTACCGACGGATTTCTCATAATAATCGCTTTAGCAGACTTAAAATCAAGAATTTGGTAAGCCATCACTTTTTTAATCCCCGCTTGGAATATAAATTCAGGACAATCTCTAGAAAGAGAGTCGTGATTTCCACTGCAATTAACACACCGAAATTCGTCCGATTGACACTGCGACACATTATGACGACCGGCGCATTTGCTGCAAGTAAGATGACCCTTGCACTGGTTGCGGAAGTGATTAAAACGCAAGCACTGAAAGCAGCGTTTAACCCTATCGACAAACGGGTCAACGGGGAAGCGCATCTTGAAAATCTTTACCGATTGAGGAATTTGCTGGCCACTGCAATAAAGGACGACTGATCTGGTCGGTACTACCACCCGATCACTCCTTCTCCGTGTAGTCAAACGCTCTATTCGACCGATAGTAACCGGTGAATCCAAACCCGAACGAATCTGTTCGACCGAAAGATCGACATCAACCCCACGGATAATCGTTTTACGCATAATCTTAAACGAAGGAATAAACGCATTCCATTTTTTAGCTTCCGCGAATTTACTATCAAGAAATTTATTGGCAGATGCCGCAACGCTAAAATCAACCGCCAACTTGTTAAAGCCAATCTTTTTAACATCCTGAATATTCTTAAATCTCTGACACAGCTTCATGCCGGTAACCAGAGGGGGCATCTTGCCCACCTCTTTGCCGGCAACCGCTCCCTGAATATGGACAGTATAGGGACCCAAATGAGTGGCATTATATCTGTTCGACTTCAAATCAAATATTACACGCGTTTCGCGAGCAGAGAGAGCAGGAATGTCCGGCAATATAGGAACCACCGCGATACTCGAGGCAGAAAAACCGTCCTCCAAAACAAAGCCGGACTCACCGACTGTTTGCGTGACCCCCGGCTCCGAAACAATGTCAACACCGGGCTCGACAACAACACCAGTATTGGAAAGCACGCGCGACGAAGCGTTCGAATCTAGCTTCTTATCTGTACCAGATTCCTCAACTCTTCTGGAACCTTGACCAGGCAGGGGGCGGTTAATAGGTGATCTAGACCTAGATCTAGACAGCCTACCCCTACCCCTACCCTTATACGAAACCTCTGTCCAAACACCGGACGAATTATCATTAGACTCAGGCCCAGGGCCCAGGCCCTGATCCGCCTCACTCATGTCAGAGAAGGAAAAAACAGAACTTGTCTAACCTAATGATTATGCAGAAATGAGAGAAAAAAAAAAAAAAAAAAAAAAAAAAACAAAAATGAAAGGAAAGATGAAAAAATATGTAGGTACTTACGCAAAAAACGCAGGATACACAACAAAAACAAAAAAGGAAAAAAGAAAAGGAACCCAGAAAAAATAAGCCACTGGTCTAGAAATGAAGAGCAGGCGCGAAAATCCACGAAGGTAAGAATGTGGACTTCAGCCACACCAAAATCAACTCGAGACTTATTAACACCGTAAACACAAAATATCTTCGGCAAAGCCGACCGTACTCGTTCGAGGTTCAAACGAGACTCCGAATACATAACATGAAGTATATATAACGGGATTGAAAAAGCTTTATAAAGAGGTATCATTTGGATTTCAGAAAAATAATTCGCTACCGTATAATTCCATGTATTTTTTCGCGCTGAGCACAAATCCGACGTAGTAAAGAGCGACGTTATTTTAAAATAATAATTTTCAATATAGTTGAAAATAAAAAATTTCAGATCACTTTCTCGTAATATTCCATTATTCCCAAAGCTTCCTCTATGAGGAAGCCAAAAAAAAAATATATAGAAAATGCTTTCTCATAGAAGAAGCTTTGCGAATAATGGAATATTATGAGAAAGCGATATGAACATTTCAATTTTCAACGTTTTTGATCCTGAGGTAGTCGTTCAGCATTTGCAAATCTTTTCTCGTATCATTGAGGTAACTGATCAATTTAATGCGCATATCGACATTGTCCTGCCTTGGAGTAAATCGAGTCGGGCTACCCTCTGTGACGGTCCCATATTTCGAGTTAGTACTTTAGCGCAGGAAACTCAGGTTAAAGATATTTTATCAAGACGTGCGCTAATCTTGGTGCCGTCAGCACCTTCCGTGCTAATGCTCTCACGGTAGCAGTCCAGCCGCTGCACTCGCTACGCGCGGGTGGCGGCCATTTTGTCGCGCGTAAGAATACTGTGTCGCGCGCAGCAATAGGCGAGGGCCCTTCTTCCGTCAGGCCCTTGCATCAGTTCATCTCAGAGTCCCAAACTGTTGTGACGTGCAGTCTCCTTCGCTCACGTCTCATTTCAATAAAGCTAACTACATTTATTCGGACTTCATTCATTCATACGCATTTATACCAAATCCACCTCGACCATACCTGACGACTATCACACCTCGATGATGAAAAAAACATCGCTGTCATTGTCATCTTTAAGTATTGTATGTCCCTGTTCACTGCCTTCACTTTGTCCCGTTTCTGAGGCCGCATTTAATATCAGACCTTCGACCTTGCTTTTTTCAGCTTCGTAAAAACCAGAAAGCCATTTCATCTGGAACAAAATATTATTAAGGGATTTCCATAAGCTTGGGGCCCAACAAACAGGCTGTATTTTAATTTTTTTTCTGATGAGAGAATCAGAGCAATTATTATTAATATGTTCAGATTATCTATTTCTCCTCAGACTACGTTCTCTTTTACTCGAGTTAATTTATTTCTTGAGGTTTTAATTCGTTTATTTGGAGTGTTTATTCGTGAGGGTACCGCACTACGCATGCGCGGGCAGCTTCTCGTCCGTCGCGAAATCCAGCTGGTCGCCGCGCTCGGCTGTTCTTGCTCTGACGTCACGGCACGGCGAGCGACGGTGACAGCTCGCTCACCTCGCGATCTTCGATTAATGTTTAAAGAAGAATGGTGCGTTTTTACCTTACTCGAAGTGCTGATAATCGTACAGGGGAGGTGAACTTAGCCCTGTGTGTGACTTTTGCGTGTCCTTGGAGTTGTAAACTTATTTCTTGGCACTTATGACTTTTCTGAATGGTCAGTCTGGTCATCTTACCGATCCGCCCGGGCGTTATTCAGAATGTCACTCCTCTCCGCTCACGTCACTTTGGATTTTTAAGGGCGGGGTAAGGTTAATTCGGTGAAAAAAAGGCATGTTTTTAAGATTTTTTTGGCGATACAGATAGTGTTCGTTTATTCAGTAAATTTCCATATAATAATATAACATTTGAACAACATTTTCCTAAATTTTCATTGCAAAATATTAAAAATTGAGCGAGTGACAATGAATCTCCGGAGGTGCCTCGAAAAAAAGTTGATTTGCGGTGTTCATCATAACTCGCAACAGAATCATCTGAAACAAAAAAATCAAAATGCATTTGTTAAAGGAGATGTTTCTCGAGGTAATGACGAGAGGATTTTTTTTCGATTTTTCAATTTTTCGTAGCACTTGGGAGCCAAAAAATCAATTTTCGCTAAAAAAATCGGCTTATTCGTTGTTGAAAAATTAGTAATTATTTAAAAAAAACAAAAAAGCTCTCGACAATACCTGGTGAATTATGTGAAGAAGTACTGTGCAAAATTTCAAAACGATTGGTCCAGTAGATTTTGAGTTATCGTGAACACGGACTTCAAATATGACAAGTTTCAGAAAAACGATTTGAAAAACGCGGAGTTTGGTCGCTTAGCGCTTATGTCACATAAGTTTGAGAACACTTCTCGATTGTATAAAAATCTGAAAAAATTCATGCATATTAAAGGTACTCAAAAGATTAATTTTGCATTATAATAACTCCAAAATGTTATTAACAAATTGATGAAAAGAAAAATTGGTCAACAAATTTCGCCGCAACCCAATTTTTTTTTTCGTGAAAATAATTCGTTCATTTTTCTGAATACGTATGAATTTTTTCAGATTTCTCAATTATCTTTGAATTTTATGAAATTCAAAATAAACCGCGATAATTTTCTTATACTCACACAGAGTCGTCGATCCCAGGTCCGTAGAGCAAAAAGCTTCCATCAATGTGATCGAAAGCATCTTTTTGCACTAGATGGAATGTAGTGCGGCTTTTTACACTTTTCACATGTAACCTTGATGTTGAAGCCAAGACCTTCTTTTTTACATGTTTGGAATGTAACTTTTCTATCACACTGCACACATTCGACGACAGTAGCAATCGTTGAAAAAACAAGAAGAAAATCTATTATTCTATAATGTTTTTAGATGTCTTCTTCTATCTCCACAACGGGACTATTTTTAATTTTTTTCGCTGACGCGCTATTAGCTACCACTTCGTCGTTTTTACGCTTTTGAGGAGGCACTCTTTTTTTCGGTCTGCACAAGTACTCACAACAGTTTTGACGATCTTGTCTGGTTATTTTTCGAGGTATTTTTCGAGGTACGAACACGAACGAAGTCGGACTCAAAATGTTAGTGTGACTTGCTACTGCTCAGCACGGCATACAGCGGTCAACTGATGTATATACTGATGTGTATACTGATATACACCATGCCTCGAATATACCTAACGGGACCTGAACAGGCCCTTCTACCAAGAAATTTATTCGGGGTCTATAAATTAATACAATAACGCGCCAGGTGAGCGCGCCACGCAGCTATCGATCAGGTATAAAACCAGGCCTGGAGCAACAGACGCTCAAATACTCATAACTTCGTTAATTTTTCTCCGATCGACTTGAAATTTTAACACAATATTCTTGAGATATTATACATTCATTAAAAAAAGCAAAAAAAAAACAATTTTAATACCTTACCCCGCCCTTAATCAGTTTTGTTTGACACTCCACACACATTTTGACAAGTCGGTTGTCACCGTTTTTCGATAGTTTCTAAGTTCTTTTCGATACAGAAATTACGAGTTAGTTCCACTCCGCACAAATCTCATACGGCCGTCTTTAGATGAATTGTCTATAAGTCCAGCTTCGGCTTTGCACCAACCCTTATAAATTATTACTCACTCGGTACGAAATCTTCTAAGTCCTTTTTCACTTGTCAGGAATTTTAATAAGTCCTTTTCTTGGCACGAAATGAAATTTTATAAGTCCGAAAATCGCACCACTCTTATAAGTCCGATTCGCCTCGATTGTTATAAGTTCACTTGGCACGCAAATGTACAAGTCCACTTTTACCAAAAATGTTATAAGTCCAAATCGGTACCGATTTTATAAGTTTCACTCGACACGAAATTTATGAGTCCAGCGTTGCACAATTTTTTATAAGTTCAAATTTGGCACGAATTTTATAAGTCCAAGACGGGCACCGATTTTATAAGTCCTTATTTTGCACAATTTTCACTTTATCCACTTTTACTTTCACTTTCACTGTTCACTTGTAGTCCTGGAGAAATGTCCGCTGGTAAAGTAGATCGTTGAACTCTTGATGGATTACTGATGCACGGCCTTTTTATACCTGATTTTTCCCTCCCCCTTCATTGATTTTAGAGGAATTTGGCGGATTTGCGTCTGCGTGCGATCCTTGCATATTAATTTTTATGATTGGTTCCTCGCGGGGAGGTCCCCTCGCCCTCCAATGCCGGGTCGGTATTGCCCTTACGCACTTCCGGCATTACCTGCCGAGCTAATGGGCTACCTGTTGATGCTGTGCGATTTTTCAGTGTCGTCACTTTTGGCCAATCGGGTGTGCCGATTTTCCCTCGTCTTTCCTCTCCTTTGACCTTGATCGTGTCTCCGTATCGATTCCGCCGCACAGCGCCGCTGTGCTTCCGAATCCTCGATGTTGTTGGTTTCCGCGCGTGTGCGCGGTTCTCCATCGATTCGGCCGCCGCGCGATCCCGTCGGACGGCGCCACTTGTCTCGCCGCAGTTCGTCCGACGGTCGTCGTCGGCTGTCAGTGTATCCAGGGCTCTAGCGGTGTGCGTCACCGGGGCCACGCCGGAGCTTTCCTTATTATGTAGGGGAGTTATAATATATGTAAATTGTGATGATACTTCCTTTTATTAATTCTTAAAATCGGGACAATCGGGGAAATATGGGGCGAGGAAAAAGAGAAAAATAATACACCAGAGTTTTGTGTAGAAAACGTGAAAAGTAACTTTTAATAGTCGGTTGTTCGATAAATGGGAATTAACAAGATAATGTGAAAATATGACCGCTTCAACGCCGTTACGGGTACGTTGAAGAGCGTTGATAACAACAATAAACAATCTCAATAATAGTCCGTAAGAAAAGGGGGTTCGCAATAATAAATACAATAAACAATAGAAGGTAAGATAATGAAGGGGCAGAAAATTTGAAAATATATTTAAAAAAAGGAAATAATCAATACGCAGGAAAGAAAAAACAAGAAAGTCGGAAAATAATTAATACGCGGGAGAAATACTAAGAATAATGAAATAATCGATAACAAAACTTACGAAAATAATATAACGTACGGTCATCGCCGGGACGGCAATTCGCAAGGTCAATCGCAGGGAAGGGGAGGGGAGAAGGGGGCTGGCCGGTGGATATTCTACACAATGCTGGTCTTAATTTAGCAAACTCAGAAAAATATCAAACTCGAGAAATAATCACTTGTTTTTGGGCGCCAGCTACTGTAACGGTGTAGCACCAGAACTTTCGATTTAGTTAATCGAATCCAAAAAAAAAAGAAAGAAAAAAGAAACGAAATCTATTGTCTTTTACTTCACTCGGCTAGCGGGGACGGGGGAGGGAGGGGGATGAGACTTCTCAGGTCGTAGGCACTGTCCAGGGCTACTTGACAACATTACCTCGACACAAAAAAAAGGTACGGGAAAATTTCAATAATTACAAAAAAATAGATAAAGATGAAACAATTTTCTAGTCTCGGGGAGAATGGGAAAAATAAGCTAACGGTCGCGCGCTGCAAATCTCCGCGATCGCCACCACTCACGCGCACAACGAGAAGTAGAGAAAAATGCCGGCGCACGTGGCAGCCGGTGATCGACGGTCGAAAATAGTACAATCAAAAATCAATAAAATTACAAAGGGGGGTGTCGATGAATTTTCAGGGGATTTGGGAAATGGGACAATCAATTTGGGGTAAATGGGGGAAGGGAAACTCGAAAAGTACTCACTCAACCGCTCGCTTTTACAAATTCTCTATCGGTTACAATTTTTTTTCCGATAGTCCTCTCGATAATTCCTCCGGCAAAAATCCTTTCGGCAAAATTCGTAATCCTGGATTTGCCGAGTCGTATAAATTCCAAATCTGGTCCAAATCGTATCCGTTATCTTTGCCGTCGGTCAATACTCTCCGGGAATGGAGTCTCGTAAATGGAATAGCCGGGTCGTTGTAATATCGCAATGAATAATTTATCTCTCACTCGTTCCTTTCGCACAATCGCTCTCTACCAAACCGTGGCTCGAAGTGAAGACGGCCTCGCCGCTTCCGGTTTCTTCTCCGACCTTAGGGTCGGACTTGCAATTTGCGATTCTTCTGGCGAAACTGGATTAGTCGGTCTCGGGGCTAGCTGACGGTGGGCGTTGTAATTGGCTGCGGCCGATTGCGAATATTCGTCGCGACGGAAGGCCTGTCGCGACGCTCGGCGCGCGCATCCATCGACATCGATTCTTCTATCGATTGCCGAGCAATTCTCGACGCCGAGAGGTGCTGATCCCTCGCGGTGGGCTGGGGAACTATCGCATCTGACAGTTCAGGTGTAATTTCACGGTGTTTGCCCGCACGACACAGCTCGTCGGTTTACACTCGTAATTTCGAGCCGAGAGTGTGTCGTCGGGTTTCGGACTGTCCAGGACGAGTCAGTCGAGTGGAATCTTCGTCGCTGCGGCCTTCAAGGGACGGACGGCGATGTTTTGGCAGTGCAGCGGTTTGTCGGATATTTTTGTAGGTTAGTGCCGGAATGCCGTATCAGGATTTTTGTTGCTGACGGTTGTCAATTCTTGTAGAGTCGTTCTGGGCCTGACAGGGTCAATCTGGTCGGCGATGAGGTCTTCGGTGGTCTGCGGTGAGTCTGCGACAGGTCTTTCGGTGGGTGCCGAGGGCTTCGGTGAGTGAGCGGAGGGTCTGACAGGGTGGCAGGGAATGAGGGTAAGTCGGGGGAGAGGGTTAACAATATTGAAGTCGTTGCTTAAATTGTAGATGCTAATTCTAGTGTATTTCCCTAGGTGAGTGGTGGGACGTCGAGCCACGTTGGGGAAGACTTGTGACGCACCACGTCACAAAATATTGTAATTGGAAAATATATTGTCCGTTTTGAGTCGCCGCGCCAGCAACTATATATTTTATCAGCGTCAGCATTTTATAAAATCACTGACGCGTTAAACCGGCTTTCGTTTACAAATAAAGTACAAATGTACTTTATTTTGTACGCGACAATTGTGACTAGAAAAAAACCGGGGAAAACACTTCGGCTATAATGGTGAATTTCTTCGATTTCTTGCAGTGTTTTTTTTTAGTATTTCTAGTAAATGGTATATGGATAAAAACAAAATATATATATATATTTTTTAGACATCGACGACGATCTATTTATATTCTGTTGCGTTCTCTCTGCAATCTGTCGCTGTACACCTCGGAGACGACGTTGAAGGCGTCCATTCGTCGATCCATGCACATGGCAACGCATTTCTGCAAGGCAAAGGTTTGATTGGTGTTGGCGTATTGCATTTCAAAAGCACAGCAATAGCGAGATCCGTGAGCGCTTACAAGTAGTCTCTCGAAACGGCTGTTTTTTTAAAAGAAATTCAAGAAATTCAAGTACCTCTGCACGTCTTTACCAATTTCTTATAGTCGCATCCTTGACGACAGAAAAAAATTAAAATTTGATGCACGAACTGATGAAAATGTCTTTTTTTATTCACTCCACATCAACAAACTAGAATCACGACGTACAAAAGTCGAGCGGAAGCCAAAACGAGGAACGGAAAGAAAATATTAGACATTGTTGTACGCTAGCATACATTTTTTTCCCCCACGTGAATCTAACTTCCGCTCAACTAAGTATAAGACGAGAAGAAATTAAAATTTAGACTAACTCGCGTGGATCATCATGTCTCCACACCACCGTATAAGTATATCTATATATTGTGACCTTAACCTTAGGGTTCCCGGTCACTCGGGAGTAGCCGGGTAAGGTGCGTCACAGCCCTGATTATTTATAATACCAGGAGGGTGCCAGGTTCTTCTTCGTTACCCGGGAAAAACGAAGCCGGGGTGCGCCAGTTCGCTCTTCTTTTATTTTCAAGGTCAGGAAAGGGGTACGGCGGCCGAAAGGTCCTCCAGAAACAACACCGCTGTAATACTTTTCGTATTAATTCGTGAGGCGACGAACCGGATGTTATTGTTAAATGATAATTATTGTAGGCAAAGAAAATAACATTTTTATTGAATTTGTAAATTAAGGTGAAACGAAAATGAAAAAAACCGGTAACGCCTGTCCGGCTAAAGAGTACGTTCGGTCGTGCCACACGGGTTCGAACAATTAACAATCCTTAAAACTAGTTATAATTAATTCCCCAAATACTAACAAGATTTCCATTAAGGAACAGCGGTTGACCCCGGGACGGGAAGTGTCCGCGGGAGTCGCGGTGGGAACAGCAACTTGCCGCCGATGCCCCCACCGAGACTCTTTTCTAACAATTAACTCGACCTTCCGGGCCGGCAATAAACAATCGTAGTCCGATTATGGCGAATGAGCTAGGCGGCTCGTCGTCGACCCGGCCGAAGATTGCACGATTCGACTACGGCGAGAAGCCAACTCTTCTCGCCGACGGGAGGCGGGGAGGCCGCGACTCTCCGTAACAAAAGAACTTCTACTAAATCTTTTTAGTCGCCAATTCCCCTATAGTGTCGCAGCACCGCGGATTACGTCCCTCTTTTAATTTAGGAATCGCTCTCCACCCATCGTCCAACAGCATCAAAGGTGTCCGGCGAAGTTGACCCTCAGCGGCGTCCACTAGTTTCGGTTACTGGTCACCCAAATTATGGATTTTACTCTTCTCCAACACTTCTCCAACACACAAGTGACGAGCCCACGGTTCGCCCAGTCTCTCGAGAGCTACGCAGGGGGGGGGGCTACGCGGGGAAGGCCCCGCGCCCCCACCCTGCCGGTCCTACGCTGGAGCTAGCCCTCGTGTGACTAGCCCGCTGCCGCAGCCACGGAGATTCGGGATGCCGGTATGAGTGCGAGCGAGGTTACCGGCCCCAGCCAATTGACGGCCGCGCCTCCACGTTGTTGTCTCTGGGCCTGGCTCCACGGCGGGGTACAGGTCAGCCGCCTCTTCTGCGAAGTTGTACCCCTCCCCTACCCACCAGGCCCTGCTCTCTCGTTGCAGCTCTACGGGGGTGGATACCGCGGGACCATCCGTATGGAAGGTGAGAACCTCGCCGGTGACGTCTTCCGCCGCTCCGTTCCTTCCGAGGAATTGCTCGAAATAAAAAGGATTGACAACAATTTAGGCAATGATGTTTATTTCGTGTAATAGTCCCGCCGGCTCGACAACAGTGGCCTTCGGTCGCTCGGAAAATCTCGCGGTTTCTCCCCCCTCCGACTTGTGTGCTGGATTTCCTTGGCAACGTCGAAGGAGGGGAAATTGTACGTGCGTTTATACGCCACGTTACAATATATATATATAGGCCTCTCCGCGTTACGCACTAGCAGTATATGTATTGTGACGTGATTTTTCGATCACGGTCACAAAAATCAACATTTTTCGGATACGGCTATCGATTTAGTTCGGTTAGCCCGTTAGTTCCCGCTTTACTGCCCTTTAGCTGTCCATGTACCGTCCAGTTCTCGCTAAATGAATGTTCGTAACGTTTTGCGATCCAGTTTAGATTTTGCGGATGAGCATTGTGTGTGATAAGCTTAGAGTTAAGCTCAGAAAGATTTAGTTCAGGTCGGGATTCTCGAATCTATTCGGTGGAGAGAATCTCGAAGAAATGAGAAACACGAATAGAGGAGAGCCCGACGAGATTTCGTCACGAATACGCCAAAGTCCGGTGCAAACCCGGCACTCCGCTTAGGTGATAATACAGGACGTTGGAGAACAGGCGGAGGTTTTAGTTCAGTCCGGGCAAGGTTGGAACCCCTTGTGCCGTGTTTTAGTTTAGAGAGAGAGCCTTGTTTTCACGTCCTGCATTTGGAGTAGCGATCGCGAAGATTCTCAAAGTTACCGCGTTACAGTTTCGGCTCCCGTATAGATGACGTCACGAAATAGTTCAAGAGGGCAGTAGTTACCGGTTAAGGATCCCGTAATAATCATGATAACGTCTCGTTAGAATATTTTCGTAGGCTTATCAGTCTACCGGGAGTCGTCCTCGAGGCTGCTCGGACCTCTCTCGTGCTCCCGATGTTTACGGTTTCGGCTATTGTGTCGCGCTTGAGTCAGTCGTTCTCGCTCGCGTTACCGTAGCCTCCGGTTATCGCTCTCGCTTCGGTTCGTGCGTCGCGTTCGCTACCTGTCACTTTGCGCGTTCGCTAGTAGGCTCGTGCGATGTGTTTCGTGTGAATTCTTTCCCGAATAATTTAGTGATTTTTCTGTGCTCGAGAGGCGTTTCGGATAACGCTCTTGAGGTGCAGGGATTGTGCTTAAGTTCTCGTGGCATCGTAAGATGCAGTTCCCGAAAATTATTGGATTAAATCTGCTGTTTCGGTGAGTTTATCGCTTAGATAATTTATCGATCGCCTATAGATCCGTTCTCGCTACGCTCGCTCGATCGTTCGATCGGCTGAGCGCTCCCGATGCACTAATGTGCGATCCCGTGGCTTAACAGCCCATAAATAATCGTTCCCGTTATTTAAAGTTGAGATTCCGATATTTCCGATTCCGCGTTATTTTATTGGCGAAGGATCGCGACCCTTCTACCATAACCCGCATCCTGAGCAACCGTGCATTTCCGTTACCGTTTGCTCCCGCGAGTGCATTGGTGTTAGCTCGTTACGGTTAGTTCTCGTTTTGTTGTTCCGTTCGTTTCGTCCTTGCGGAGGTCGGCCTGTTCCACCGACCTCCAGATCTCGCATTGGTGGAGTCGGGCTTGTTCCACCCGCTCCCAGATTAGTCCGGTTTGGTAATTCCGGCGAAACAAAAATTAACCCTGCGGAGCTCGGCTTGTTCCACCGACTCCAAATTAGTCCGGTTGTTAATACCGGCGAAACAAAAATTAACTGGCGCCCACCGGGACGCCAATGTATTCGCGGAGGTAGACGGCCGAAGGTGACGTTTTTGAGATCCCGATTTCGCGGTTTTTTTGAGTTTTGATTTTCGTTTCCGTTTCGCGTGAGATCTCGGAAAATACGTCACAGTATATGTGTGTATAGATATAAAAACGCCGTCCCCTTACCTGTTTACACCTCGTCGCGCACACGCGGACAGTATACATATATCTCTCCGCGCGCTTGCCCAGCCGGCTAACCGACGTGACGCGCGAAAGATGACGTCACTGGGCGGTACGCGATAGCGAAGCGACACGCGTACGCGAAAACTTAATTGTCTTCCGACAATGATTTCCCCCTTTAAAATGTATAGTTTCCCCCCGTTTTTTCTACCATTGGAAAGCCAACGCTTCTCTGGCTTTCCAACGGTATCCCTAGCGTAGGGACTTTAGTACTTTAAGCCGCATTATCTTTAAGTTTAGATATTCGATACTTCGAACGAATCGATAACTCCCGTTTCCCATATTCGGGATATTATTTTCGCTCTGCTGGCGGACCCTTACTAATTAATTTAGACCATTAACGATCGCCCGAGACGATCCGTAGTGTAGGACACTACAATTTCACATTTATTTTTTATACCGTCTCGTATTTTTTTCGACGTCCCCCTCCCCGGGGTTCGGGAGTTATTCCCGCTTTACTGCCAAAAATTAGGCTCGTAGTAATTCGCATTATTACGAAATTATTATTTTTTTGTAATATAATCATTTCAACCCCGCCGATATTCATCAAAAAATGCCTTATTTTTTTCTCTCTGCCACAATATTGAATTGTATCGATTCAGTGAAAGGGGGGAGGAGAGCTGGTCGAATAATTCGCATAATCGCGACACAAAATTCGCGAAATGAACACGCGCGCACCGATTTTGGGAACGAGAGCCTCTCGCCGAGGTCCGCTCTCGTTAATATAGTTCGGCCAGCTCGCCTCGCATTTCGCCTTACACGCCCAATGCTGACTGTACATTGGAAAGCCATTAAAAGCCAACTACAATCGCACTCTGGACTTCTTACTCGGCTCTACCTCGGACTACTCTCGGCCTACATACCCGCACTTTACAGTGCGTCTAACGCAGGCGTCTCCACGGATCACCGACTCAGCAGTTCCCCGGATTTCTTAACGCTTCGCTTCGGATCGATCTCGCTCTTTTCAGAGCGAGATTCGACGAAGCAAAATCCGCTCTTTTCAGAGCGTCTTTTAACGTAGCCCCCTTACCCCCCGTTCCTAACCCCCTCTGATCCGCCGCTCTCGCGTCAATTCGTGCACTCTCGGGCGCACGTCTGCCGAGGACCGGGGATGGGGGTCACCTCCTCCTTCTCCCTGACCACCCCCTTTGATCTCTCCGCCTCCTCTCGTACTCGCACCACCTTCGAGCTCCTGCTGAGCAGGAAGCTCGTCTGGCCGAGATGTGAGGAGTCACCCGGCTTCCCGGCAAACCTCCTACCGACTCATCGCGTTGCCCCCGCTGGGGCGCGTGCTGCAAACGAGTCCCTGCCCACATTTCGTCGCAAAATAAAGAAAAAAATAAAAAATAAAGTAATAAAAGGAGCGAGTGTCGAAGATATTCGCAGTGAGGAGGATCTACCCGCGCCTCTCCCGTCGATGCCGAAATGCGCCGGGCGGAAGCGGTTCCTCGCGCACGGGCGATTCCTCGCCGGGGAACGGTCTCCGCTGGCTTCTGGAGCTCGAGGAACTGAAGGCCGAAGCCGAGAGGGAATGTGCTCGTCAGGAGGTTCCCGCTCTGCTCCGCGAGCCTCCACGTACTCCGCTGCCTCAGCTCTTCGCCGCCGCGATACCTCCGAGTCGCTCCGAACCCGCGAAGCCGCGGATTCTTTCCGAGACCGCTCGCACCGTCGAACCGTACGTATCGGAACGAGTCACCCCGGGTCACCCTTCCCCCGGATATCCCCTACATACCCTCGGGTCCGCCGACGATCCTCCGGGATCTGGCCGAAGCCACCCCGCGGTCGTAACCACCTTCCCCGTTATCGCCGAACGATAATCGCCTCCCTCGCGATTCAGTTATCCTCATGGCAATTTTACCCTATTTTATTTTGTTTATTTCTTTTTCTTTTTTGAGAGCTTCGACTCTCGACAGTCGGAGTTGTCAACATTGTCTCGAGCCTAATAGGATTTCAGCTGTTGCTCAGTATCATCGGAACTGCGGCGGATTTAGATTATAAACAGCGACAGCAGCTTCCTGAGCATGTCGTCTAATGTGCCGTGTGACGTTCACCCTACGGTAGGCCCCTCGCTAGAGCCGAGCCTGGGCGCTAGAATAAGTAGGGCACCCGAAGGACCCCCACTTGACACGCCGATGGTAGATCGTTCTAGAACGTTCGACAGCGTCGCCCCACGCGAGCGCTCGCGGCGCGCGTCGAGAGGACCCCGCCGTGGGGGAGCCCGCTAGTGGGGACTCGCGCTCGGTAGGGAGAGCGAGCGTGCCGTGCGCAACGCCGGCAGCGGGTATACAAGGCGGTGCACAGCACTGGGAAGGCAATTATTATTTCTCAACGGTGACGAAGAGAAGGTAATTCAGAACCCCCCTTTCTATTGGTCCTGTCAGCTTTTGGTGACATTAGCATAGACAGTGTACCATCCGAGAGGCTAGGAGTAACCGGTGGTGACGTCGGCCATCCTAGCTTTCTCATCCCTGTAGCTCAGGAGTAGGGAGGTAACCCGACGGGATGGACCCGGAAGCGAGTATCGGTGAGGGTGGCCGCCACGGACTCACGCAGCTCTCGTGGAAGCAGAAATCTTGGCCGAGGACCCGACCTTGGGCATGCATGCAGGAGTAGGGAGAGGATTCTTCCTACGACTCACCGTACATGCAGGCACTAGGATCCGGTAGACAAGGGGAAACGGGAGGACGACCGAACAACAGGTCAGGTGATAATTAATTTAGTAAAATCAAATTTCTTTCGTTTAGTAATTTCATTAAAATTTCCATTGTTA
The DNA here is from genome assembly GCA_917499995.1 of Ichneumon xanthorius. NCBI lineage: Eukaryota > Metazoa > Arthropoda > Insecta > Hymenoptera > Ichneumonidae > Ichneumon > Ichneumon xanthorius. The sequence goes on along the minus strand of OU824202.1, from coordinate 368,531 downwards.
GCAGATGCGCCATCATATGAAAAGCATTCTCAGAAATTCCTTCATCATCAAGGATAAGAATAATTACTTGTTTATCCGGCAATATGCCATAATGCAAGTAAAGATTAAGAGTTAGCGTAAGCAATAGTTCGGTTTGATTTCGCGATCGGATCAATCATCAAGTCATCAAAAGAAGAAGAAGACCAACTACAAAGGAAGAAACTGAATGTATCACAATTTTTACAAAAGCATTTCAATAAACAATCAACTCTTCTGGTAACCGATTGCCTACAAATATTTCTCGCTCGTCCCGAACCCAACGTCCACCAGTCCCCTCGCAAATGAAGCTAGGTCAAAAAGTGGAACGTTACAGTTGATTCTTGGCGTTGATCTTGATGCCGATTTGCAGTTTATATGGAGAGCCGATGGCTCAAAGGTCTCTGCAACGTCAGTCAAAAAAGTCAACGTTGAAACTTTGACACGGGAATTCGGTGTTCGCGTCGGATCTGCAAAAATCTCGTCACCGCAGGGAACAAATCACTCGGAAAATGATCTCTGTAAAAAAGTGTTAATATTATTATGATTATTTAAAAAATCCATGTCTATTTAGATTATTTTTAAACTCAAAAAACTCACCTGACCACCGTAGCAATAAGGACTTTAACAATAATTATTCTTGTTGATTAATGTTGCAAAATCAGTAAATTCCCTATTGCAGCGAAGTTTTCAGACGTATTTGTCGTCAGATAACATACTTTATCGCTAATGGCACGAAGATGGGAAACCACTTCTTCGACTAACGTGTTTTCCGCTGGGCCAAAGTGAGGATCCGTTTGTGTGGCGACCTCGACAGTACGTACGACATCCATCTGTGTTCCTGTATCCATTATCGTGCCTGCGTATTCAGTTTGCGTTTCATGTATGTTACTCGTTTCATTGCCGACTGCTTCGAGCGAAGGAGGACCCCCACATTGAACGGGATTGTGCGATGCAGGCATATATTTGAACGTCATCGAATCGCACGAGTCCGGTAAAACATCGTCGCCAGAATCTTCAATTTCATAGTGAATAAAAGATGCTGTTTTCTGAGATTGGGCGGGAAACAAACCACGATTGAATGTCCCGAGAAAGACCCAAAGGAGAGACTTTCATGTCGTTTTTTGTACGTAATCACGATCGTTTTTAGAGATTGGGCTCGAAAGAACAACGTTGCACCTTTTTGCTAAGCTGCATCTCGACGTTCTCATCGCTGACTATATCTGAAGAATGCACTGTGTATGGCGACTTCATCTTTTTCGTGAATGATTTTTCAGCATTGTCCCCAGAATCTTCATCGTCATGTTCCGAGGGAGGATACGGTTGAATCTGCCGAGAAAGACCCAAAGGAAAGCGAGTTCTATTTCGTTTGCCGATGAAGTTACGATGGTTTTCTTCAAGTAATGACTTGCTGACGATTGTTTTTTTTTTGTTCTGATGCCATACTTCGAGACATCGTGTCCTCTTCAGATTTATCACTCGTTAAGTCGACCTGTGCGCAATGATATTTGTGATGGGAACTTTGTGCGATATTACACGTCCCGTAGTCGTTGAAGTAAAACTCTTTCCAATACGTTGGAGACTCGCATTCCGGTGGCGGAGAGATACAATCACGCATCGGAGATATGCGGGCAGGGCGTGGAATCAGCGACGAACTCCTCGATCGGCTGAATCTCCTGTTCCTATGTTCAATAGGTGATAGATTTCTTGAGGAGGTCGGATGACTGCTATTCAGCAATGACGGAACATGTCCACACGTCTCCGGCAAGATGTTTTCTTCGTCCCCCTGAAAATATTTCAATAATCAAATTGATTATTTATTTCAATAAAATAATAATAATAATAATTTACGCTAAAGAAACCCACCATTCTCAAGCAACTGCCGCATTAAATGATTCTTATAGGCCCATTTAATTAGTAATCGGAAAGTTTAAAAAGGGGCTGGGATGGGATGCCCGTCACATCTTTTGCTAATGGCACGCTCGCGGCATGATAATGTTACTCTAACGGTAACTTTATGGCAATGCCAATGTCAATCCAATGTCAGTGACAGGATAAAGACAATACATTTCGGCGTTGCTTGCGAAGCGCAAGCGAACAAAATGTATTTTTCTTGCCTCGCCTCGCCTCGCCTCGACAGATTCAAGTCTGTCACTGACATTGGATTCACATTTGTGTTGCTGTAAGGTTACCGTTAGCGTATCATTATTGTAGCGTGAGCATAGCATTAGCGAAAGGTGTGATGGGGATCCCAGCGCAGATCGACGTTAAGGTCATGTGAATGATGTACCACGTAACATATGAGTGCGAGAGAGATGGATGCCTTTTTCGAATCAATGCCATTTACAACCGGTTGACGTTTCGGAGAAAACGGAAGCATCATCGGACGCGGTATTAAATTGTGCATCGGCTATTACTTTTCTTTTTCTCAAAAAGTCTACGCTCTCTGAATTGCCTCCATTACTGATTTTGGTTACCGACTGAGTCGTTTCACATGTCCTTAACTAAATAAATACATGAATAAATAACTGATAGGAACTTACCGAGAAGCCAACTTGCCTCGTCCTTCCATCTCCTTCAATACATGACATTCCCTTTAACGCCAGGAGTCTGCCTTCCACTTCGGTGATGTTGCCAGTGCGGAATGGCCCTCCGCCGGTTCTTCAAGACTGAGCTTTCTGCTCACTGGCCTTCTTATTTATTCGGTGCATCCAAGTGCTTACATACTGTAACACATATTACAACACCAGCCCAGGTGCGGTTGGCCGACGCTCCGAGTATAGCCGACGATTAGCCTTAAGTCGGCAGCAGGTTGGCAGCCAAATGAACGGATCTCGACGAATGCCCAACATTGGCCAAACTGTCGATTGACAATTACTCCAACGTTGGACTCAATAGTTGGCAAAACGCTGCTTACCAAAGTTGAGCCGACGCCGGCGTATCGTCGTAATGATTCGTGTTCGGCGGTATTAAGCTCACAACGTCGAATCACTTTAGCGCAATACCCGCTAGCGACGTTCAGCCAACGTCCAACACCAAATATTTATAAACAATGCAATTTTTTTAAAATTTGCGCGACTACTGAATCCTTTTTTATTATTCCAGATACCTTTATTATAGTTTTATCTACAGTACTGTAGTGCAGACAGCCTAAGTTTCATCAATATTATTAATAAATAGAAGTGTGAATAGAAAAATTAAATAATAAAACTTAGACAATTTAAAGCAATTGCTAAGTTAATATTAGATAGAGATGTAGTAGACATGCTGCTTTTATATAAGATTGGCGACAATGCGCTCGCCTCGCTCGCGCTTATTTAATTTTAGGTTAGGTGTGCCGATCTTTCGAATGAAACGGACGAACCCCATTGGCTACGAAAACTGAACTCGATCGTTCGAGTTTCATGTCTTTTTTAAGATGGGATTCAAAATAAAAATCTTCAACGTGAGCAAAGCCGGGTGCGTAAGAGCTTAGACTTGTAGTCACGGGGTCCCGGGTTCCAGCCCCGATTACCGCCTAAAAAATGAATTCTGATGTTTTCCATGTTTGAAGATAAAAAACTACAAAAAAGCAATTGTGGGATGATAAAAAAAGCCTTTAAAAGTCGCGCAGATCGATGAAAAAAAGTTTGTGTATTAATATTTTCTATTCAACGCTGGCTGGACATCGGGAGCCAACATTGGGGCAACGTCCTTTCATAACGTAGGGCCGATGTTATCATCCGAACGTTATCTGGTAGTCGGGCCTACATTGGCGACCAGAGTCGGGTCGACTTTGCAACGCAGGCAGTCATAGTTGGTCCAACGTCAGGCCGGCTCTAAAACCGCACTTGGGAGGTTAAAATTAAGTTCATGTTAGGTTATGTGATTTATTAAATTATGAGAAAAAGTCATTGTTAAATTGGTGCCACTGACATGCATTGAATTACAAACTGAACTATTTGGATTTGACGCCACCCATTATAAACGAATCACCATATCGGTAGCTCCACTTTAACAATGATTCATTGTTTGTGTGAACTCAGATAGACAAACGTGCCGTGGAGCATGTATCATATCATTGGTACCACCACCGTTCCGTCATCGGGCTGTCTCGTGTCTATCTGGGAATGTTTGGCATTCACAACGAATGATTGGTATAGTGGAGCTAGCATTATGACGTATCTCGTTTATAATATGTGGCTACAAATTGACAATTACGTTTTCTCATTATTTAATAAATGCAACATGATTTATAATTTTATAAATTACATAAATGATATCATAACAACTACCCAGCTGAACAAGTGCCACAAAACGAAGCTGTTGGCACAATATTTGCCATGTCGCAATTATTGCGCCACATTGAGTCTATTTCATGGTGTTTGTCTATCTAGGTAGGTCTGGTCGTTTTTTTAACATTTGCGCTCCAACGGATGAAGGAATTGAGACCACGAACTTTCTCCTCTCCATCTCGCGATGAATCTTCTCGGTAGGGCGTTGTAATTTCTCGAGCCCTGAAAAGAGCGTTTATATTATCCTTCTATCAACGTACCTATCGGCTTGTTTACATTTTTTCCCTCTTCATGGTCATTAGCACGGTTAAGGGGAAGTGAAATATCGCCGTCGGTAATGAAAACTGTAATGAACTTTTCTCAAAGGTGCTAATTTTTTTGAGGAAAAAGCAAATTCGAGCCGTATGCGCACGGTAATTTGGCATGCGGCCCGAATTAATTTTTTTCTCAAATAAATTAGCACCATTGAATAAAGTTAATTTGAAAATTGCAACTATCTCTCTCGCACACACAGCTGTTTCACTTCCCCTTAAGGCTTTCGAGTATTATAACTTGTTATAGTATAAATGATTTAGTCGATCTTTTTTTTTAATAACATTTTTTATAAGGTAAATGTCCCCATTCCCGACCATACTCCCTTCACCGACCATTTCAGCGTAGAACGTCATTTACGAGGCAGCCAATGCATAAGAACGTTTATTAGTAGCCTAGAAATATTCAGGAATTTGTGTTGTGGTGTGGCTTTTCAACGCCGCGAACCTTAAACTCTCTTTCCCCTTATTTTATTTATGGGCGCCAGGCGCGATTATTCGCGTCGGGGAAAAAACGCAGGGATGCCCGGCTCGCTGCTGTCTTTCTCAAGGGTAGAGCGGGCTGGTGAGGGGCGTTCGGTATTCTCCAAAATAATTCTAAGACGCCGCCAGAAAAATAATGAATTATAGGTCCCTTGTTATTCCAACAACCAAAGACTCGACCGAGAGGAAACCTGGCAAGCCCGGGGGAAAACCTCTCGCAAAGAAAACTCGGCGGTGGTCGCCACATTCGACGACACACGCTCTACAATAATTGTCTCGCTCCTCTCGACAAGCTGAGAGCTCACCCAACGCTCTTCTCGCTCACACACACACGCACGCACGCACGCACCGCCGGTTGACCGCCGGTTGACCGCCCGCAGACAACGATACATTGCCCAGGCAATCCCCGTGAGTGCGGTCCCGCGGTGGCTCTAACGCGAATCTACGAAAATGATCCAAAGCAAATGCAACGGTGCGAAACACGGCAATATCACCGCTTCGGCGGACGTCGGGAAGCCGACCCGCGCTCTCCGGGAAGAACCGATCCCGACACACGTCAACGCGAATATTATCCGACTATTCTCTTCCAAAAGGGCTAACGACTCGACATACAACAAATAAACCAAAATATAGTCCCTGGGACGGTCAAGCTCACCCGATTTGTACCCCAGAAAATATTTCCGGCCTCGGAGACCGCTGGATAACGGACTCGTCCTTCCTTCTTAATTCCCGAGAAATTAGGGCGGAGTGACACGCTCGTCCGTTCGTCGATACGCCTCACCGCGGATTGCCCCGAGTCGCCAAACGCTCTCGCTCTCTCGGTCCTATCCCCACCCGGCCTAATCGCGTATACTTCTGCATCCTCGGTAAATCCCGCTAATCGTCGCCGATCTTCGGCACCCGAGCACGTGCCGCTACGCTGCTAGCTGTCGTGCCGGGTGCACAGGTCCTTAGCGCGGCGGCGGTGGGTTTCCCATGCCGGATTCCGTCGTTAAGCGGAAGCTCTTTCGCCGATTCCGACGGTCCTCTCCCGAGGCGTGGCCGACGTCCCTGATATTCGTCTCGGGACCGGCTCGGCGATCCGGAAGGATGCTCTTCCCGGACAAGGTTTTCCCGCGACTCAGACAGGCGGGCGGGGAAAATGCTTCGTGGGTGATCTCGGTACCGGCGTCTGCGGCGAGCGAACGCTGCTGCTCTCTCTCCCTTCGGACTCCTGGTCGACCCTGACAGCGGCGCCTCCGCGACGATGCGATGCAGGCCGTCCCAGGTTAAATGAAAATAAGTTCGCTAGCCGTTACTAAAAATAAACTCTATCGCCGATCGGACCAACGGAGCCACCCCTGAGCCGTGACGACGGATGGACGGCCGTTCTCTAGTAGAGAACCTGAGGACAAGTGCGAGCGCTCTTCTTTTAAGTAACGTGGCCGTTTTGCCACGTTACAGTGTAGTGTTAAAGGATTGTAAATGGTAGAGTAACTGTAATAATTAGTACATAATATTATCGCTTTTCTTACCGGACGTCACGACTTGAGCGGTTTTTTAGAAGTGAGGTTAAGGATTGTCGATCGCGTAAATAGTACATAGTTTTTAACGAATAATTCAAGCGTTAAATGGTTCGTTGTAATTCGGTTTACATATTCCGAAAAAAGGGTGAGCGTGGCCGAGTGGATCGGCGCGCGCTTCACACGCAATACGCCCGGGTTCGATTCCCGGCAAGCACCAAGAATTTTCTGTGGTGTTTTTATCTGCGTAAAAGTGGTTCGGATCCCACTATAGTAGTAGGTCCAGAGGAAAGGACCAGCGCCTCGGTATGGGAAACCGAAAGACTGGGAAAAGTGTCGCGGGTTCGATTCCCGAGACTGAAGTCCCGTAGGTGAAAGGAAAATGGATGGGGACGTAGCTCCGGAGATAGGACGTACGAACTAGGACTATATCCGTATGTCCGGGACTACTGACACCTGACGGGGCGCGACGAAGCTCCGGGCCTAAGAATCGAACCGGCGACAACGGATAAGGAAGGAGGAGGAAAAAAAGTGAAGGAGCCCGTAACCCTTAGGGGATCGGTGTAAAACACACAATACCCAATATTCCGAAAAAAACAGACTGTCGTACGCGAGGTCAACAAATCAAATTTTAAAGGTATTCGGGATTGTTGCCAAATTAAGAGTGAAACTCAAGTTTGTGTTTACATACTGTATAACAAGTTTATTCAAAGAAAGATAATTAATTTTTTCGTTGAGAATATTTCTTAATACGTTCGTCGATTTCTTTGAACATGAGCCTAACTCTGAGACCAACCTCTGTGTTCTCTAGTCGAGTTCAGACTATCAATTTCTCGATCGCGATGCGAGACGTGCAAATTGATGCATCTGCAATTTTGTTGTTACGTCCGGTGAATTTTATCGAAAATTCACTGACGCAACCGGCTAAAAATCCAGAAAATTGGTAATAAAGTAATAGTCAGAAAAGTCATAGAAAAATCCATAAAAAATGTATAAAAACAAGTAATCATTGATAACGGATTACGTGTTCATTAATTATTCAGTGATTAGCATAACAGCAGTTGAATAACTAAAAAAAATCGCAAGGGGTGTATTCGGGTTGCTGGACAGGTATCATCGACAGCGAGCATACCTTAGTCTACCTGAAGATCCCATTGTTTTAATTGAAACGCGAAAGACTATCCGAATCTTTAGCTATATGCGTCGAGAGACGGTGCCTTATCGCTCTAATACATAGCGCAAAACGATGCACATACGCACACAACGGTGCAGCCAGAGAATCCGTGCGACTTTCTCGAGGTTACTGATTCGAAAAATCACCGTCGGCGCTAACGAGTGCAGCACCTCTCAGGGCATCATTATTCAAAATATTATTTAAAATATGTTTGATTGTTGTTAATAAAAACAGCATCAGAATATACTAAACGTGGAAATTTTTCCAGAAAATAATTAATTAATTAATTATCTAATTAAATCACGAATGAAACATAGTTTGTGTCAAATCGTTGATATAATGTTGTCATAAAAATGTATGACTTATTATTATCTATTATTATAATCATTAGGGAAATTAATTAAGACATTAAAATCATATTTTACTGTCATTAGAATAGTTAAATAACATAGTTCAAAGCAGGGAATTAATTATTATCATCAGAGAAAGATATTTAGAGACATGAAATAATTATCCGTTGAAAAACAGGAATTTATAGATAATATTTATACCAATTTCATAAATCAGGATTATAACTTTTGATAGGAGAATCATAGTAACTTCGTTCGAATTTGTAAATTCTTTTTATTTAAATCGAAAATTGTCAAAGTAATTGGTTTATCCAGAAAATCATGGTAAAAACCAGAATTTTGAAATTATTAAAATAAGCTTGCGACTCCCCTACATTATAAGAAACTCCCATGCGGCCCCGGTGACGCTACACCGCGAGAGCCCGGGAGCCACTGACCGCCGAGCGAAGCCGTCGAACGAACTGCGGTGAGACTAGTGGCGCCATCCGACGGGAGCGGGAGGCGGCCAGATCGATAGAGAACCTCGCGCACGCGCAAGAACTAAGGATATCGAGGAATCGGAAGTACAGCGGCGCTGCGCGGCGGAATCGATATGGAGACACGATCAAGGTCAAAGGAAAGGAAAGACGAGGGAAAATTGGCACACCCGATTGGCCAAAAATGACGACACTGAAAAATCGCACGGCACCAACAGACGGCATATTAGCTCGGCAGGTAATGCCGGAAGTGCGTAAGTGTAATACCGACCCGGCATTGGATGGCGAGGGCAGCTCCCCGCGGGGAACCAATCATAAAAATTAACTTGCAAGGATCGCACGCAGACGCGAATCCGCCAAATTCCTCCAAAATCGGTAAAGGGGGAGGGCAAAATAGGGGTATAAAAAGGCCACCCTCGGTCCAGCAATCATCAGTGAACGATCTACATTACCAGCGGACAACTCTCCAGGACTAAAAGTGAAAAGTGAAAAGTGAAAAGTAAAAGTGAGTTAAAAGTGACTAAAGTGAAACAGTGCCAAAAAGGACTTATAATTTTTGTGCTACTGTGGACTTATAAAATTTTAGTGCCGATTTGGACTTATAAAAATCGGGCTGCTCCGAACTTATAAATTTTGTGGAGTTGTGACTGATATCAACTGTGCCGAAAAAGAACTTGTAAATCGTGCCGAACGGGACTTAGAGAGGCGGAATGACTGGCTGAAGTGTGTGTCAAACTGGACTTGGAACTTAAGAGTGTCTATCCGAAGTGACATACGACAGTGGGGGAATAAAAGGATTCACCACGGTGCAACTGGTGCAACGATTGGAGTGAGCGGTAAAGTGACCAAAGTGACCGGTCAAAACGCTGCATGGTCGGATCAGACGCATTTTACGACTCCAAGGATCCGGAAAAGTCACATCCAGGGTTTAGTTCACATCCCCTGAAGGCTCCTATACCATCAAAACAAGGTAAAAGCGTCCAATTATTGAATAAACACCAATTGCAAATCGCGAGGTGAGCGAGCTTTCACCGTCGATCGCATTGTGACGTCAGAGCTAGTATAGCCGAGCGCGACGACCAGCTGGATAGAGCGACGATCGAGGAGCTGCCCGCGCATGCGTCATACGATTACACGCGAATAAATGTCTTAAATTAAATCATTTCAAACTCAAGAATTTAATTGATGCAATAATAATAATATAAATTCTGAGATAAAATCCGTTTTCCGCATACTGTCAAAATCACTTTGTATCGATGTTGTAACGGCCGCAGCCTCATATTTTGCCTCAATCGACTTTAATATTTATTCGAGCATATCGATACGGGGTTTCCGTTCGATACGCTCTTCAAAGAAGCCCTTAAGGCTATCGAGCATCCGGACCGCCGTGAGCGTCCACTTATCGAATAGACTAAACACTCTGCGACTCTTTATTCCATTGTCAAGCGAGCGCGAAGCCCTCAGCTTCGCGCCCGCTTCACGACAGTTCAGCTCCGACGACCGACCAGTGCGGTACACTCTCCCAAACAATTAACGCTACGACTAATAAAGTACGTATATAATTTATTCAATCCGGCTTCAAGTTAACATCGATCATCCTAAGACCCAAGCGGCCATCCGTCACATTTGGTGTCAGAAGTGGCGCTACCACGTAAACACGCCTACATAAAAGAAATAATAACAATTGAAAAAAAAAGTTTTAACATTTTATATAAAAAAAATAATAATCTGACACCCGTGTACATCCGTCACATTTGGTGTCAGAAGTGGCGCTACCACGTAAACATGCCTACATAAAAAAAATATAATAATAATTGAAAAAAAAAGTTTTAACATTTTATATAAAAAAAATAATAATCTGACACCCGTGTACATCCGTCACATTTGGTGTCAGAAGTGGCGCTACCACGTAAACACGCCTACATAAAAGAAATAATAACAATTGAAAAAAAAAAGTTTTAACATTTTATATAAAAAAAAAAAAATAATCTGACACCCGTGTACATCCGTCACATTGGTGTCAGAAGTGCCGGAACCATTCAAACACGTTCACATTAAAAAAATAAAAAAAAATTAATAAAATTTAGCTTTTATAAAAAAAAAATGTTTGATACTCGCGTTTGAGCCGCAGCTCACGCACCCGGAATCAACAAACGTGCTCGAGCCGTGCTCGCACACAAAAAAAAACAGTGAATAACAACAAAACGAAAAGTGACACAGTGAAAAAAAAAAAAACGACAGTGAAAAAAAAACTAACAGCGAACGAAACACGGTGATCAACAGAAAAAAATACAACGAACAGTGACAAACAGAGAAAAGATACAAAAATAGTATAATATACTGAACAGACAATTATTAAATAATATATTCAACATTGACAAAAAAAAACAACAAAAGTTACAAGTGAGAGTGTACGGAGTGAGCGAGCGACGTCGGGTATACCGACCGCCGAAAGTCCTCGCGCAGCGGCAGCCGCCATCGTTACCACCGGCGAGCCGTCATCGATCGCGGCATCGATCCGCCACGGATGTGATCCGCCGCACCGACGTCTCGACGCCCACCGTCATCCACCATCCACCTCCCCCTATATATAAATAGAAGGAAGGAAGGAAGAACGACATACGACAGAAAAGCTAAATAAAAAAAAACAACAGCAACAAAAACGAACCACAATGAAAAAAAAATTCAACCCGATTAATCGTGCTTGAGCATCGTTTGCAAAACACAATAGTGCGAAACACATCATAGAAAAAAAAAAACGCAATTGAGAGACGACAAATCATCAATTAACGCAATCAACAAAATTCAGCATCAACATCTATACAACATTTATCATTGTCCGTAAATTCAATTAAAACCCAGAAGGAAGTTCCATAAATACATAAATCGAAGGAAGGAAGGAAGGACGACACGACAGAGAAAGCCGAATAAAAAAAAATTAAAAAAAAAAAAATCCAACCTGAACTGACCAAGTGTGTAACGTATATTGAGCCAATTATTATTAATTATTTTGGATTTTTATCAAATACGTGAAATATGAGCGCTGACCCACGAAAACGTATCGCAACAACCCTGTTACGTGCTCGTAGTGCATGTCACGACGGACGACCACCGTAGTTCATGGCATTTCACGGGACAGGTAGAATTTCCCTATTTCTCAAATACACCGTAATTCCCTTTTTGCCTTTTGCTTCACTTGAACACGCGCCTCACGTAGATGGCAGCGAATAAAAAATTGTATACAACATTTATAGAAATACCAAAATAAAAAGGATAACGAAAAATCGAAAAATTATATGGATATAAAAAAAAACACAATTTTGAATAAGACAAATCGAATAGAGTATTGCAAATATTTGTAAATAATATTTACAAACAATAATTAATAACTTTTTTTCAACTCAATACATTTTCAAACCTTTTTGAACATTAACAAAATCTTTTTTTTTCTTCTCATCATTTAATTAAATTTTTCATAGATAACTTCGAATTTATTTGTCATTTGGCCTTTATCAATATTTTGTTTTTTTTCTTCTGTGAATATCAAATAACTTCACTTTCGATTTCAATCCATTCTTTTTTTTCACACATTCGATCAAATATTTTAGCATATGCATTAAAACACAAAAAATTATAATACAAAATTTAAACTTACAATTAGTACATAATTCTAAGAAAATTGATCAATGAACAATCATACAATACATCATCATCAACAATGGCGACCAATAGTATTGAGCTTCGCGATGTTTGCAGCGCAATACCATCGTTTAATGGTGAAAATATTCCAGTTCGCGACTTTCTACGCACTTGTAGACAGGTAGCAGAGATGGTCCCCGAAATTGACCAATGGCTATTTTTAACCATAATTAACCTAAAACTATCCGGATTTGCCGCAGATATAGCAAACTTGAAAACGCATCTTACACTCGAATCTCTCCTGAGAGATCTCAGAAACGCCTTTGAAAAACCCGTAGAATTATCCGATTTAGAATTAGAATTAACATCTAACGTACAAAATTACAACGAGACAGTTAGAGACTACGCAATGCGTACGCGGAAAATCGCGAAAAGAATCGAAGAACACCTCAAAGAAGTATACACAGAGCGACACCAACAACTGTACCTGAAAAACAGATTGCAAGAAGTAAGCCAAACAGTAATAAAATCGTTTATCCGTGGACTTTCTGACCGGGTAGTACTTGGTCACAATTTGCTCTTGTCAAAAAACTTTTTAACACTCGAAAATGCGATCGACGAGGCATTAAATATTGAAAATGAACTCAGTCGCAGACAAGAAATGCACCAAACGACAAAACGCGAAAAATTCGAAGCTAGGGAAAATAGTCCCAATAAAGCGAAAATTCGTTCCGCACAGTCCAACGAGCAACATAGACAACGAGCGTTTTGTGAAAAACGTTTCGAGAATGCAACTCAAACAACATCAGATCGCCACATTAATTCGCGATCCAATAACTACCAAAATCGCAACAGAAATTCTTGGGATCAAATCGACGATCGTGATAGAGATTCGCACGATCGAAACGACTATCATAGGCGAGATTCACGAGGTTGTGACTATCGAACCAATTCGCGGAACCGAGATTATCGAGATAACTCACGCGATCAAGATTATCGTGATAACTCCCGAGACCGAAATTACGGAAATTATTCTCCACATTGCAAAAATAATTCGCGAGATCAAAACTGCAGAGAGGATTCACGAAACCAAAAGTATTGCTGCCGAGTGAGAGATAACAGAAACGATTCGCAAAACCGATATTATAAAAACGAATTCCGTAACCGACAATATCGTGACAACTCGCGCGACCGAAAATATCGTGACAACTATCGCAACAACTATCGCGACAATTCACGCAATAATTATCGCAACAACTATCGCGACAACTCGCGTGATAATTACGATTCGCGCGATATTTATAACAATCCATGTAATAACCGAAACAACTCGCGACGAGACGATTCGCGAGATCGCAATTATCGAAATTATCGAAACGGTCGGGATAATTCGCGCAGTCGAACCAACTCACGAGAAGGACAAAACACCAATAACACCGGAAACTCGCGAAAACCAGATTATCAATCAAGTATCAACACATCACAGATCGAACAGATAGTTCAACGACTACTTCAAAAGAAAGGAGTAATGTGCTCCACAAGACTTCGCAACAATAATCAAGTCTCAACAGTGGACGACGTAAATGCCGAAAAAATTAAACAAATTCTCCCTAAACAGACAAAGCAACCACAAGAAGAAACAAACCAATTCCCGAAAATGAAAGAATCAAAACAAATAACGGAGAGTGTACCCATAAAAATTTATTCAAAAATTAACAACGAAACATCGCAAACTGAAACATCAGAAAAGGAAGCTGAACTCATAAAAATACCTACACGGAAACCGACTAGGCGAATATTAAAAGGAATACGCAGAATCAAACTACAACGGAAACCAATTCAAAAATGTCTAATGGATTCATCCGAAGACGAAGCCGAAGAAATAAAGGAACCACGCAAACAACATAGGAAACGAGATGACACTGAAACAAAATATAAGTATACAGACATAGACGATAGTACAACGGAAGAAGAGCAGGACAACGAGAGCCCAATGAGGCCGCAAAAAACAAAGAGCCCAACGAGGCCACAAAAAACAAAAAGCCCAACGAGGCAACAAAAAGCAGAAAGCCCAACGAGGCCAGATAAAACAGAAAGCTTATCGCAGCTAAACAAAAACGAGTTTCGCGAAAAAGTCAGCCCTGACGGGGCAACCGGCTACTTATACGGTGACAAAAGCGAAAAAAACAATGGAACTCAAAACAAAAACGACAACTCTAAGGCACGGAATATTGAAAACGAGACGGAAGACGAGACAGAATCCGAGAATGAAAATTCCAACAGACAAGGATTCAAACCGTTACCGACGAACATCGGAGAATCGTCTGGTGACGAAAATTGTGGTAAACCACCCGTAAAACCAACTTTCAGATCGCCTCCAACAATTGCACAGGAAAAGGATAACCCTCCGAAAGCCGCACAGATATCAGTACAACTTGACAACTCACTGCCAACTCGTGACGAAAAAATACCAAATTTGGAAAACTCAGTACAACCATCAATACAACTGAATTCCGAAATGTCACGTGAACATAAGGATGCCGCGAAACTCAAGAATCAACCAGTAAATATCGACATAGCAAACGAAACACTATCACCACCAATGACACTGGATTCGCGACAATGTGATCCACCTTGGCATCAAGAAACAAGCGCATCGGAACACAGCATACCACAGGAAGTGCCACCGAACTTCCGATCACCATCCATCTTCACAAAAGCCCTACAACTTGAAAATTTAACATTGCGTTTCAACTTTGTTGAATATGTACCACCAATAAACGCCGAACGAACAAATGATTCCGAGCAACGTCCAGTACAAACACCAGTGCCACCGAACTTCAGGTCACCATCAATACTTCATTGTGACGTAAAAATTGATAGACCAAAAGTTAACGACTATGAATCAATGACACCAACACCGCACAACAAAGTATTACTAGAAATGATCAGTAATCTTTCATCGAAATTAACATCAAATTGCAGAATATCGCCTGAATGTGCATAATATACATTGTTAAAAAAAAAACCATCCCGATCAACGACAAAAAAAATCATTAAAAAATAGGAGAATATTAATTAATATTTTAGTTAAGACTAGATATAAGATAAATGAACTACACGTACAGACAACACACACATCTTGCACATAGTAAACATTCGAAATATTTAATAAAACAGATACACAGTAAAACCGGAAACACACAGAATGTAGGTAAACACCAAGCCATCCAGACACTTAATAGAACCAAACGAACTGCAAATTATTTTTTTCGGAATACCAGAAAATACGATAAACCATAGTAATAGGACTACACTTCTTAAAATCAAATCACAACTAAACAAATATGCACGAAACTCATATACTTATTCACTCACAAATTTAACCCATATTTACTGCTTCGATCAAACATCAAAACATTCAACTATAAAATTTACTTTGTAAACCGTAAAATGAGTAAATCGGAAGGTAAAAAGAAGGAAGGATAAAAATTGAGACAATTACAACCTAACAAAAAAAAACAGATGTTTATATACAATGTCTGACTACGCTGAGACATGCTCTGCGACGCGTACATTGATGCAAAAAAAAAAACGCGAAAAAGTTATCTTTTATATACACTCAATAATTCCTATGGGAACAATAGCATTTCATTTTGTTTCATTTATCTTTCGCAACTAAATCATTATCTACCTTTTTGGACAAAATATTATGCTATACTTTATTTATACTATTAATATATGTGTTAATCATTTCTACCTATTCCAAAATTCATCCCCATTTTTATCAACAGAACCAATCCTGACATAACATACCTAACCCACTAACCATCACTAATCAGAACTTAGAATGTTACAGGCACTACAACCATCAAAATTCGAAATTTATAACAGAAATACTAGGAAACAGTAGGAAAACAGAATATTTATACCAATAAACAATGGACAACCCGGAAGGAGAAACCGAAATCCATCAAATACGGACAAATTTACCGAAACAGGATAAATCTTTTGGAAAAACAAACATAGAACTTCACCAACTGAACGAAACAGGACATTTTAATTTTTCTTAACCATTTTTTTTAACACCAAATTTAAACCCATCCAACTTAACCAAACCATTCCCACTAACACGAACAACTAAAAGTTTTACTTAGTTACAGATATCAACGACCCTCATCTAGTAGAAGACAACAGGAGTGTACCACAAATCAACTTCAGTACCAGAGGATAATCTCCCAAACCAACTTCAACAACAACCAGAAGTTTTACTTAATCAACAATCAACAATCATCAACCAAATAACAATCAAAACACACATTTAGAAAACATTACACAACTTACACAAAATGAAAATATCTTAAAAAACCAAATTACTTTTAATTATATCGAGTCACACTTAACAAAATCATGTCAAATGTAAAATCCGTAATATCCGATGCGGGGCATCGTTTCCTTCCAGAGGGGGAGTGTAACGGCCGCAGCCTCATATTTTGCCTCAATCGACTTTAATATTTATTCGAGCATATCGATACGGGGTTTCCGTTCGATACGCTCTTCAAAGAAGCCCTTAAGGCTATCGAGCATCCGGACCGCCGTGAGCGTCCACTTATCGAATAGACTAAACACTCTGCGACTCTTTATTCCATTGTCAAGCGAGCGCGAAGCCCTCAGCTTCGCGCCCGCTTCACGACAGTTCAGCTCCGACGACCGACCAGTGCGGTACACTCTCCCAAACAATTAACGCTACGACTAATAAAGTACGTATATAATTTATTCAATCCGGCTTCAAGTTAACATCGATCATCCTAAGACCCAAGCGGCCATCCGTCACAATGTTATTACCGACGTACTGATTTAATAAATGTTCTGAAGATTGAGGAATGAAACAAGTCGAAGGGAGCAAAAGGCTGTAATCACATGAGAACTTGTCACGGTATAAATACAGAAAAATATTATCGGTTCACATAAAAACGTCTCTGACACGCCACCCCAGAATTCCTAGACGCTCGAGTCCACGAATCCTTCCGTTTGAGTGCCTGTTCCTCTTAAGGAGGTGCGCAAATACGGAAATTATTGTACAAAGCATAAGCTACCGTTACATTTGGCGCCCAACATGGGGCTCGAGCAAAAAGAATTGGCTGTGTCAGAGCAGCAATAAAATAAAATAGACGTCACAAATTAAATTAAATTAAATTAAAATTAAATAAATTCAATTACAAATTGCGAGATGTCGGAAAAATCGTTCGCCCAAGAGAGACGCGAGCTCGAACTCATGGAAAGCGAAGAAGAGGTCCACAGGCGGGAGCGAGAGCGCCTCGATAAGCTGAGGGCACAGCAGGCCGCCGACCACGAGCAAAAGCGGGTTTCAGAGGTCGTTCTGGATGACGAGACTCCGGGCAACACAGAGGACTCGCACAGAGACAGCACGATAGATATGGACCACACCAATCGCTCTCTCGACTGGGAATCCACGACAGCAGATGAGCTGATCGGTAGGGGAAACATCCGGCAACAAGGGGAAATGAATCGATTGTCGACCATCCCTCCAGCGAACGATACGAACGCTCGGACAGTCGAATGCGAAAATGAAAAGCGCAGGGAGTCTCAGAACCCCGGAGAAGTCGGAGATGACAGCAACAGGGCGATTCTGCAGGCGATAATGCAGATGAAGGCCGAGCACCAAAAATAGTTCGAAAAAATACACAGCACCCAGGTAAACCTGGAGTCGGCATGTGTCATACAAACCAGGGAGGCGAAACAAATGATGCTGACGGCGCTCTCGAGAGCGGTAAGCGAGAGCGAGGCGGACACTGATCACGAAATTGCGACGATACGGGAAACTATCCGTGACGAGCAACAGCCGATCAATATACACGTTCGGGAGCAATTGGCGGCACACGACGTAACGGTCCTTAAATTAATCGATCGACTCGAGGGCGTCACGAAAGTATCAACAAGGGCACTCCAGACTGCAGAAGAAAACGCGAAGAGGATCCGGGAATACGCGGCGATGGCAAACCGAACCGCATCGCAATCGGCGTTCAGTACGACGATGATCGGAGGGTTAAACGCCAGTAAAGCATACGTTGCAGCTAAAATGCTGCCAACATTCAAGGGCGATGGTGTGGAACGTCCGATGCAATATTTGAAAACGCTAAAGGACCATTTCAGCGCCATAGAGCCCGAAGGCGCGGAATTTCGGTGCATGATGGGCGAAGCCGTGGTCGAGACAGCACGTGATTGGTGGCACCTGGTCGCACCGGAAGTCGAAAATATCGCCCAGTTCGAGGAAGCCTTTCAAGCACGATACTGGGGTCGCGAACTCCAAGATAAGCTGAAGCGGCACCTCGAATACGGGACATACTTTGTCGAAGGACAGCGCCTCACGAAGGCCGAATATGCGACCCGAGTAATCGGGAATGTTCGGGATCAAAGCCAGCGGATCGAAGATAGAGACGCGATCCGACGCCTTGCAAAACATTTCGACGAGAACCTAAGAACGGCGATTCTCGTGCGAAACGTGACCAAGGTAAGCGAGTTGATCGAACTGTTGGAGAGTAACGACCTTGGCGGAACGGTCAACGCGAATCGCGGAAGTAACCGGCAAGGGATGAACGGGTACAGTCAACACCGAGTACACGGTCGGGTAAATGGGGGAGGACCGCGCCCTTGGCAGCAGCGAGGTGGCCAACAGGGCCAGTGGTCGAACACCACCGTCGGTCAACCACAGGGGCCACCCCAAATTTCAAATCCGTGGCACGGACCACCGATCGCGGCGGCGACTCCGAATTTTTCTGTACCGCCACCGTGTTACTCGATGACACTGCCACAGACACCGCAAGCGGGAATACCGTCGTCGCAAGGGGCGAATCTGGGGTCCCAGGGACCAAGCCCGGGGAACGGGTCAACGTTGCGTCCGTAAGGTCAGACGAGAAACCACGAGACGCAACGGCGGCGACTTGGGCACAGAGGAAGGAAGAGAAACGGAAAGAAGAAGAAGAGAAGAAGAAAGAAGAAAAGAAGAAAAGAAGAGAAGAAGAAAGAAGAAAAAAAGAAACGAGAAGAAGAAAAGAAGAAACGAGAAAGAAGAAAAGAAGAAAGAAGAGAAGAAACAAGAGGACAAGAGATTAATGAAAGAATAAGACAGGAAAGCAGAAGAAAGAAAAAGACGATAGGACGAATGCTGGCGAATACGACAGGAGAAAAGAGAGAGAGAAAGAGAGGCGGCGAGAAACTCGAGGGAAGAAGCGACAAACTCCGAGGCCATGACAGCCCATAATGTCGAATTGTCGGAAGAACGAGAAGGGTTACCGAAGGACGGGGGAGAGACCAATCCTAAGAAGGGGGAGAAGGAGGCCGGACTAGATCAGGAGAAGATCAGTGCCGTGGAGGGAAGTAGGACGGATGGTCAACCCCAATTCAAGCCCACATCGGTTTCGATGCCGACAACGACGAAGGACAAAACCGTCATCGCTAACGGACAAGGAGCAATTCCAAGAGAACCGAAAAAAAAGTCCAAACGATTTTCGAGAGTCCGCAGGATTACCTCCTCGATATGCCACAGCCAGGAGAGGTCGTAACCTATGACGAAACACGACCAATATGCCCTGAGGTACCGATTGGCCTCGAAGGGGCGTTAGCCAGTGCATTACTCGATAGCGGAAGCGAGGTCTCCTGTATTTCCAAAGAATTTTACTCCCAGAATTTGAAAGCCTTTCGAAATTGTCCAACTCTACCGGTGATGTCGATAAATGTGGTAGGAGCGTTCGGAGGAGGTTCAGGGAGGATCGAGCAGCAAATGATGGCAACGGCGACAGTGTACGACTTAGAGGGAGACGTGACGCTGTTGGAGGTGCCGAAGCTGCAGAGGTCCGTGCTCCTCGGTATCGACGGGATGGACAAACTCGGGGTTTATGTCGACACGCACAAAAAAGTGATCAAGGTGCGAGAGAAAATTGTCGGACGCCTCGTGGGAGGATACTGGCAGATGGAGGAGAGCCAGTGCAGTATAACCGAAGGGGACAAGAAAATGGGGGAGAGTAGAGCGATGCTCAGGTGCTGAAGGCACCTGGGAAGAAAAAGAACCTGAAGGCAAAGTCACGAGACACGTTATGAGCGGAGAAATACAAGATCCCGCCTCGGAGTGTCTCCGTGAATCCGAAGTCGACGAAAAGCTTCGAGAGTGCGCCGACGTCGACATCGAGACTCAGCGAGACGTCAAGGAATTGGTCTATGAATATCGAGACGTGTTTCGGAAACGACCTGGGCGGATGCAAGCGTACGAACATCGGCTCGTCTTGAAGGATGAAAAAACCTTTGTATCTCGCTCTTACCCCGGTCCAATGGCATACAGAGGAAAGGTAACGGATGAAATTAATAAAATGCTCGCCCAGGGGGTTATTCAAAGGTCAACAAGTACCTATATTAACCCTTTGGTGATCGTTATCAAAACCAACGGGGACGTCAGGTTGTGTCTCGGTGCACGGACACTGAATGAGCATCTCGAAGGAGATTATGACTCAGCGCTACCAACTGAAGAGATTTTCCAGAAATGCGGAAGCGCGAAGGTCATGTCGACCTTGGATCTGACCAGCAGCTTCTGGCAGATTCCGTTACATCCGGATTCACGTAAATACACGGCATTTCGACATTAAAATAAATGTTATGAATTCACGGTCACGCCGTTCGGTCTAAAAACGAGTACCGCGGCGCTTGTTCGGGGACTGGACATCGTCCTTCGAAACACCGGAGATTTTATAGTAAATTTCGTAGACGATCTGCTAGTGGTATCGGCAGATACTCGACAACACCTGCAGCATCTCCGACAATTATTCTCGAGAATCCGAGAACATGGAATGACTCTCAAGATGGAAAAATCTCATTTCATCAGAAATGAGGTGAACTTTCTCGGACACGTAGTAACGACCAAAGGGATACTGCCGCAGCCCGACAAGGTGAAGTCGATGAAAGAATTTCGCCGTCCCCGAAACATAAAGCAGCTGCGGGGTTTTCTCGGACTGGTGAATTTCTATACGAAATTTACCAGTAAACACGCCGAAGAAATTGTCCCCCTATTAGAGCTGTTGAAAAAGGGAACGAGCTGGAAATGGACAGATATCCACGAAGCGGCATTCGGAAGAGTGAAACAGCTGTTTTGCGAGTCGGTGGTACTCGAACATCCCGATGCAACGAAGCCGTATACCTTGACGACAGACGCAAGTGACTACGCACTTGGCGCGACGTTGTCACAAACCGACGAAGATGGCGAAGTCGGAGTGATTTCATTTGCCAGTCGAATACTCAAGGGGGCAGAAGTTGGGTACACCACGTCGGAAAAGGAATTACTCGCTATCGTGTGGGCTCTTCAAAAGTTCCAAAGTTATCTTAAGGGAGCAAAGATAACGATCATAACCGACCATAAGGCGTTGGTATTTTTGAAAACGTGCAGATTCACGAGCGACAGGCTATTGAGATGGGCGCTCTTGTTGCAAGGATATGATTTAACGGTAGAACATCGGCCGGGAAAATTCAATCAAGTCGCCGATACGCTAACTCGACTCCGTGACCACACGTACGACGAGCCCGATGGAACACCGCCCGGAAAAATTATAATCGCAGCTCTCGCGCAAAACCGTCGAAGTCTCTATCGCAAAAGATGAGGACGATGGGGAGTCTACAGAGAATTCAAGAGGATTTGAACGCCATCATTACTCTGTTAGAGGGTGAGAAAGACACGGAGAATCATCCGAAAAACTACCGACTCAGCGAAGGGGTTCTGCAGAGAGCCGCGAAGACCGGACAATGGAAGGTGGCATTGCCGGAGGAAATAAAGGAAATCCTTGTCGAGGAATGCCACATCATGTACGGTCATGTCGGTGCTACCAAGGTATTCCAAATGTTAAACGAGGATTTCGCCTATCCTCGGTTTGCGAAAAGCATCAGGCACCAGCTCGCCACATGTGACACGTGCCAGCGAACAAAATGTGCGGTGCAAAATAGTTATGCGAATATGCAAACTATAGTACCCGAAGGGCCGGAAGATTTACTCTCCATCGATTTTTACGGCCCATTACCGATGTCAAACGGGAGAGTGCGCCATATTTTAGTAACGCTGGACGCATTTACGAAGTTCGTTACCTTGTATCCGATGCGGAAAGCGAACACCAAAACGGTCATCAAGAAGCTCAGCATGGACTATATTCCGAAGTACGGCAAACCAAAGAGGATTCAATTCGATCACGGCACGCAGTTTACGGCCATGGCGTGGAAAAAATGGTTGGAAGACGAAGAGATACGACGAGTGTTTTCGTCGATTCGGCACCCGCAAGGAAATATCGTCGAACGAGTGAATCGAGAGCTCGGACGATTTTTCCGCACCTTGCTAACCGACCGACATACGGCATGGGCAAGATGGGTGCCGATTATACAGGACTGTATTAACGACTCGCCACATGACACCACCGAATAAACGCCGAAGGAACTGCAGACGAAGAAACCACCGCATCGTCCGTGGAAAAATTGGATACCTGCCCTGAGGGAAAAAGTCGAAGAAATGGTCGACTACGCGAGAAAACTCGAGCTAGTCCAGCAGCGAATACTACGGAAAGGCAGAAGAACCGAAAAATTCGACGTGCCACCGTATGACCACCTACGAGGAAGGCGATTTGGTTCTGGTGATGGCACTGAACGTATCAAATCAAAACGACCAAGTCGCCGCGAAGTTCATGCCTCTTTATGAGGGACCATATCGAATGGGAAGGTGCGTGGGACTCGCAACATACATTATCTAGGACCCGGAGACAAAAAAAACTGCGCGGAAGATTCCACTCAAGCCTTTTGAAACGCTACCATCAAAAGGCGAGTGCGAAGGTTACCGATAATGCAGAGGACACCGAATAGCCCAAAGAATAAAGATAAAATAAAAATAAATAAAAAGAAAAATAAATAAAATATTAAGGAATAATTAACGATAGTATAAGAGAATAATTAAGGATAGAATAGGAAAATAATTAAGAAAAGACTAAGAAATAATTAAGGATAGGATTGGAAAAGAGTTAAGAGTAGAATAGGAAAAGAATTAAGAAGAGGATAGGAAGATAATTAAGAATAGAATAAGAAAGAATTAAGAATCGTATAGGAAAATAATTTGGGATAGTATAGAATTAGATAAGAGATTAAAAGGGAGAGTAGGGTAAGATAAGGAAAAAGTTAGGAATAGGGATTAGTGATAATAAAATAAATAAAATAAATAAAATAAATAAAATAAATAAAATAAATAAAATAAATAAAATAAATAAAATAAATAAAATAAATAAAATAAATAAAATAAATAAAATAAATAAAATAAATAAAATAAATAAAATAAATAAAATAAATAAAATAAATAAAATAAATAAAATAAATAAAATAAATAAAATAAATAAAATAAATAAAATAAATAAAATAAATGTTGTTGTTAATGAGCGATGCGAGCACTCAGTCCTTCTGGACCATTGTACTCGGGTCCCTTTTGGAACACTCGCAGAACATTAAGGTTGGGGCGGGGGTTCGGCCTCTTCCGCAAAGCGGAGAAGCCCACCAATGCCCGTCACCTCCAACTGCAGTGCAGCCAGAGCTGGGGCTCCAAGGGTTCTCAGTCGGGCCCCCTCTAGTCCCTCGCACACCGCTATTAAGTGGAGGGAGGTCTCCTCCTCTAGACCGCAGAAGCGGCATAGCGAGTCTACCTCCCACCCCATCCGCTTCAAATGCTGCCGGGTGAACCAGTGGCCCATAATCAGGCCCACCAGCCACTTCAGCTTTTGCCTATCGAGGGCTATCAGTTCCGAGCCCAGTCTCTCAGAGGGGCCCGCGAAAAGAGCTCTCGCGTGTCTAGACCCTGGCGCCGAGATCCACCGGATAGTGAACTGCTCGGCAGTCCATCTTCTCATGATCTCCTTTATAACGCCCGGAGCTACCGGTACAGACGTAGTGGTGGCCGCTGTGGATCCTGCTGAACCCAGTCTTGCCAGCCCGTCTGCTTCTGTGTTGCCCTGTATGCCGCTGTGCCCAGGCACCCAAAGCAGTTTGACCCTATTAACGCCGGCAATGCGCGATAGGGCGGCAATGCGCGATAGGGCAGCAATGCAGCTACGTGTCAGCTCGGACTTCACCTCGATGGAGTCGAGGGTCCTGAGCGCGGCACGGCTGTCACAACAGATGTAGATATGCCTGCCCTCGTATCCCCTTAGCAGAATCTCTTCCGCACAGGTTCTGATTGCAAGCACCTCAGCCTGAAGTGTAGTAAGTGCGGGTCCCGAGTGCCAAGGATATCCTCGTCCTAGGCCCCGCGCACCACACTCCGGCGCCTGTCCCCGTCGGGGTTTTGGACCCATCCGTATACCAGACGAGTCCCCCCGGAGACAGCAACCCGACACTGTTCTCCTCCCACTCTTGCCTACTCGGGAGGGTAACTATGTAGTTGCGGCGGAAGTGGTAGCTACTGGGGCCGCGGTCACCGCCTAGGGCTATGTTGTACGCGAGGTCAACAATTTTTATTTTAAAAGGTATTTGGGATCGTTGCCAAATTAAGAGTAGAACTCAAGTTTGTTTATACAAACTTAATAACAAGTTTATTCGAAGAAAGATAATTAATTTGATCGTTGCCAATAATTCTTAATACAGTCGTCGATTTCTTTGAACATGAGCCTAACTCTGAGACCAACCTCTCTGTTCTCTAGTCGAGTTCAGACTGTCAATTTCCCGATCGCGTTCTGCGAGGTGCAAATTGATACGTCTGCAATTTTGGTTTACTTCCTTTATTTCGACATCGGGAATCGGCTATCGTCCGATTCTCGCTCAGCACGATTTCCCAATACCGGGTGCATTAACCGGGCATCATACGATACTTAATCGGCAAATTCCTACGCGTGTCGGCTTCGCGACGCGGTGGATTTGCCAGTAAGTATTTCTCAATATACTTTTCAAATTTATTTAATATTTCTTTTAGTTTTTATAGATTACAATAATTCGGAGTACAACATCCCTCCCCCCTTAAAGAGAAAAAATTGAGTCTTCGAGATTTTTTCGTCCGGCTCGACCCCGTGTGTCGGCCGCTGTTATCGTTGGTGTGGTCAGGTGTCGGCTCATGTTTCACTCTCGTAACATTCAGCTGTGAGCTGCGCGGTTCATTCACTCTTCGCTCTACATTATTTGTGCATACGTTGATTTACAATTTCAATGTTACCTGTATTTATTTATTTGTTTATTTAGTTATTTATTTATAGTTCCCGGTTATTAATGTTAACGAAAAAATATTATTATTTTTTTTTATTGTGCTTTATTGTGTCCCCTTAGGGTTACAAGGTTTCCGTTTCCCATACATTGTTCCTTATAATTCATTTTCTCCACCTTTTCTCTCTTTACAGCGTTTCCTCTCTCCTCGTCTCCCTGACTCTTCCACTCTCACTCTCACACTTTCCACTCCTGTTTTCCTCACCTCCGCTCTTTGCATTTCTCTTTTTCTTTCCTTTCCGTTTATTTGGTCTTTCTTCCTTAACATTCTTTACATTGTTTTCGTTTTTCTCTCATTCTTCTCGCTCTTATTCTATTTCGCTTCTTATCCAACCTCTTAGTTTTATTCTCGATCGCCTCGCTCGCCCCGCTCGCCTCGCTCGCATCGTTCGCCGCTCTCGTTCGCCTCGCTCGCCGCTCGCCGCTCGCCGCTCGCATCGCTCACCGCTCTCGCTCGCCTCGCTCGCATCGCTTCTCTTCCTCCCCCCTCTCTCTACTTCCTTCGCCTCGTTGTCGAATCCCGTTTCCGTTTCATTCACTCCATTCTTTCTCTCATTCCCTCTCTTCCTCTACAGATCTCTCTCTCTCTCTCTCCCTCTCACTCCCTCTCACTCTCGTTCTGTTTTCCCCCCCTCATCCATTCCCCTCGTCCGCTCTCTCTTGCTCCTCGCTCGTCTCACTCCTCCTTTTTCGTCGCGCTTCTTCCAATTCTTTCATCCACTCCTCTCCCTCTCCATTCGCATCCAGAATCTCTCTTATCCTCTCACCGATCGCCCTATTTTCTTCCCCTCCTGCCCTACATCTATCTAGTACGTGCTCCCATGTTTCTATTTCTCCCTCGCACACTCTACATCTCCTTTGATCTTCCGCTTTCCAATATTCTCCCTCTCTCATCTCGTTCCCCAGCCTGAATCTGGCTATTCTTCTGATCCGTTCCTCCTTCCACTTCGCTTTCAGGTATTGCGGGATTCCTTCCGTCATCACCTCTCTGTACCATCTGTTGTATCTGGATTCTCTTATTCGTTCCCGTCTTTCTTTTTCCTGTTCTCTTCTATCCGCTCTCTCCGCTTCCCCGTACTCCATCTCGCTTTGTCCTTCATCTCCTTCATTCCTTCGTTCTTTCCGTCTTTTCGCTTCCCGTCTTCCTTGTTCCCACTTCGAGCCTCTCTCTTCCACTCTTCTCTCCCTCTCTTTCATTTCTTCTAAACATTCTCTTGCCAACTCGCTTCCTTCGCCCTTCCTCAGCTTCTCTTCGTATCTCCATGCCCTCCTGCGCGCTCTTATCCTTATCTTCTCTCTCTTTGTTTCTTCCCTTATCATGTATCCTGGCGTGTGCCAGTCTACCCCCATCGTCCATCTCAGAAATCTTTCCTGCATTCCTTCCAGTTCTCTCCTTTCTTCCCAGCCCCATATTTCCGCTCCATATCCCATTACTGTCCACACCAGCGTGTCAAATAACCAAACTCTCCTTTCCCAGTTTTTTTCAAACATTCTTTTGCCTATCCCCCAGGCCTTCTTCATAATTGCTCCTGCTTTCTTCGCTCTCTCCTTTATGTGCGCTTCCTGTCCTCCATTCCTTTTAAATACGTACCCGAGGTACTTAAATTCTTTCACCTCCTCAATCTTTTTGCCTCTCCATCTCCAGTCCACTTCCTTCCTCCTTCCTCCGCCTCTCCTGAATCTTATTATCTTTGTCTTCTCTACGTTTACTTCCAGCTTTTTATTTTCAAAATATTTTTCCATTCTCCTTATCATGCTCTTCATTTCCTCTTCACTTTCTGCCAATACCACCACATCATCTGCGTACGCAAGCGAGCATATCCTTCTGTCCCTCACCTTCACTCCACCCCATGTTCCTTTTCTCAGCTCTTCCTCCAAATCAGCCGTCATCAAGTTAAACAGAACCGGGCTCATCGGACATCCCTGTCTGACCCCTTTTCCCATCCAGAAGCTTTCTCCTATCTCTCCTCCGGCTTTCACTCTACTCTTTGTCTCTCGGTACACCTCTTCCACTCTTTCTCTGAGCCCTCTCTTTACTCCTCTTTTCTCCAATGCCTCCATCATTTTCCTCCTGTCCACCGAGTCAAAGGCCGCCTTCAGGTCTACGAACAGCGCCACCACCTTACCCTTCTCTTCCGTCACCTTCCTGTTCACTATATAATTCAGTACGTATATATTATCTATCGTCCCTACTCCTCTCCTGAATCCTGTCTGGTTCGGCGGTATCATCTTCCCTTCCTCTGCTTCTTCTTCCAGCCTCTTCGCTAGTACCCTCGTGTATATCTTATACAACGACGGCATGAGCGTAACCCCTCTGTACTCCTCCACTCTCTCCCCGCTTCCTTTCTTTATTATTGGGGCTATTATCCCCTCCTTCCAATTTTCCGGCCAGCCTTCACCTCTCCATACTCTCGAACATATCTCCAATGCTACCTCTATCGCCCTCTCTCCTCCACACTTCCACGCCTCATTTGGTATCTCGTCTATTCCCATCGCCTTTTCCTCTTTCAATTTCTTTACCGTCTTCCGGATTTCTTCTCTACTTATGTCGTCCTCCTCTCCCTCTCTTCTTGCCTCCTCCGTCCCCATTCTCACTCTTCTCTCCATTCCTCCTATCAAATTCATGAAATATCTTTTCCATTCTTCTTTTTGTATTCCTTCTCCAATTTTCTTTCTTTCCTTCCTTCCTCTGTTTACTATATCCCATACCTCGTTTTCTGTTTTCGCTTCTGCTATCTCTATTATCATTCTCTCCTGCTGCTCCTTTTTCTTCCTTTCGCTCAGCCTCTGATATTCTTTCTTTCTCTCTCTATATAGCTCCTTCGTTCCTGCGTTCTTTCTCCATTTCCTTAGCTCCTTCCTTACTTCTGCTTTTTTTTCTCTGCACTCCTCATCCCACCATCCTCCCCTCTTTTGTTTCCTTTCTCTCCCTCCTTTCTCTTCACTTCTTCCGATCTCTTCCTTTATCCTCATCTCCATTTCTCCTATGTCTTCCTGCCTTCCACTTCTTTCTACTGTCATTTCTTGCAGGCCTTTCGCATACTCTTCTTTCATTTTCTCGGACCATTTCCCTCCTCCAGCTTTTCTTTCCCGACCTCCTTCCTTTCTCCTCCTCTCTCTTCCTTTTTTCACTGTTACCACCAGTGGGTGATGGTCCGATTCTATTCTGTCAGCTACTTCTAGCTTTTTTATTCCCTTCCTTGCATTTTCATCTCCCATTAGATAGTCTATCACCGTCTCTCCTCTTCCGCCCGTGTACGTAAATTCTCCCTCCTCGTCCCCTTCCATATTTCCATTCCAGATCTCCCATCTTACTTCTTCCAGCACCTTCGTCAGCTTCTTTCCTTCTCTATTGATCCTTTTATCCTTTGACTTTCTCCTTTCGTCCTCATCCTCCTCCGGGTCTCTCACTCTCCCTCCCTCCGTTCCAGTTCTCGCGTTAAAGTCTCCTCCTATTATCGTTCTTTCTTCTTCACTCTGCCGTTCCATCCATCCTCTCAGCTTCTCCAATTTCTTGTCCATATCTCCGTTCACATATGCTGCAACAATGTTCCAGACCTCCTTCCCTGCTTTCACTCGCGCGTGCATAATGCCTTCCTCCTCCTCCAGTTATTCCTCTTCCTCCATTACCATTTCCTCTCTCACTCCGATCACCATTCCTCCCATCGCTCTTCCTTTCTTGCTTTTCTTTCTCGCTCCTTGCCTCGACCATCTGTATCCCTTCGGCATCCTGCCGCTCACTTTGCTCCAATTTTTATCCTCTATCCACGTCTCCATTAGTATTACTACCTCCCATTCTTCTACTCCTTTCCAAAACTCTTTGTCCTTGCTCGCCAAGCCCGCAACGTTCCAAAACGCTATCTTCCAACTCTCCTCCTCTTTTTCTTCCGTCTCTTTCTTCCATTTCCTACTCCTCCTGGTTAATCGTTTTTTGCTCCTTCCTCCTCCCCTTCTCCTCCCCTCGCCTCATCCAATCCTTCATTCGGCTTCTCCTCTCTCATCTTCCTTGCTCTTCGTTCCTCCACCCTTTCATGTTTTTCCTCATCCTCTTTTTTCTCTGTTTTTTCCTCCTCCGCTCTTTCTCTCCCTCTTCTGTCTTTCAGCACCTCCTTCTTTTCATCCCAGAACCATGCCGTTCCGTTCACAAACAGCTTGCCATGTCCTACTCTCACCATTTTTCCTTTCCTCCTCTCCGCGTCCGCTACTTCTTTTATTAGCCACTGCATCCTTTTCTCTTTCCACGTAAGATCTTCCTCTATCCTCTCCTTCCTCCCTCTCAGATTTCTTTTCTTCCTCATTACTTTCTCCTTCCCTTCCACGCTTTCCATTCTCACCTCTATGCTGCCTTCTCTTCCACCACCTCTCCTCTTTCCGATCTCTTTCGCCTTCTCCATTCTCGATCCCACTCCGATGCTCTGTAAAATCCTCCTCGCCGAATCCATCGCTGTTCCTTGTATGTCCACTCTCTTTAAGATTACATTCTTTTTCCTCTCTTCTCTCTCTCTTCTCTCTATCTTCCTTTCCATCTCTTTCACCCTTTCCTCTAGCTCACTGTTTCCCGTATCGCTCTCTCTCTTTCTCGCTCCTTGCATTTCCTCTTCGCGCTTTTCCATTTCCAATTTTTTAACTCTCTCCTCCACTTCCTCGCCCCTCTGGTCTCTCTTCTCCGCTTCCTCCACTCTTTTTTCCAGTCCTGCCAATCTCTCGGCCAGCTCTTCTCGTTCTTTCCTTCCGCTCTCTTCTCCCCTTCTCATTTCCTCTCTCATTCTTCCTATCTCCTCCCTCACCTCTCTTCCCTGTCCCTTCACATCCTGTCTCATCTCTCTTAGCTCTTTTTTAAACTCTTCTCTCATCTCCTTTATCAATCTCTCCACACTCGACTCCTCCTCCACCTTCTGTGGTGACCTCTGTACTTTCTTGCTTCTCTGAAATATCTCCGCTTCGTCATCCTCTTTTTCCTGTTTTTTCTCCTCCGTTTGCTCTCTTTTTTTTTCCAGATCTCGTTCCACTCCAATATCGAGCCCACGCTCGCGCTTCTCTCTCTTCCCAGTCTTTCCGCACTCGACGGTCTTCCTCTGCTCCTCGCTTCCTCGCCTTCTCCATCTCGCGTATCACCCATCTTCTCTTCTTGTCTTACCTCTGCTCCGCTCGGCTCTATCCTTCCTCGTTCTGCCCACACGTCACTCACACTCTCCTCTCCCCACTCTTTCTCAGTCACTCTCTGCTACTGCCTTACCGTCTCCGACTCACTCGCCGCTTCCACTCTCCTCCTACTGCTGTCGCTGCCGGTCTACCTGTCGCTCTATCCTCCGTCTCCCTCTTACCTTATCTTCTCTTCTCTCTCTTCCTAACCTCTACTTTTACCTCTATTTTTTTTTGCTATTTTCTCACTACCTACCTTTTCCTCTCTTCTCTCTATTATCTCCCTCACTCACTCTCCTCTCCGTTACTCTTTCCTTTCACTCACTCTCTCTCACTTCTCTCTTATGCCTCCTAACTTTACTTTTTTCCTAGCACGCTTCTCTCACCCGTCACCCTCCTTTCGCACCGGAAACGGAACTCGAAAAAATATTATTATTATTATTAATAATATATATATATTTTTTTTCTTCGTTGTACACGATTTATTTTTCTACATCGTGCTAGTACTTTGCTTATTCCGTTGATACCCTACCCGGAGGTTACCGATTGTTGATTTTCGTTTTGGCGCTCTCGGTATGGTTGAGCGCGGGCATGGCTTTAGCTCTACTTCCTCCGGTGGTGTTACGACTTCGATAGTCGTTCGTTGTCTTGGAATGTATTTGTATATAACGAAAATAATTAGCGCTACAAGTGCTATTGTCCCTATTGAATATCCACCTATGGTACAATAATATTGGTTTTCGTCCTTTGTAATTTTTTCTAAGTCCTTTTTTACTTGCTGAATTCGCATACCGATTTGGTTTAATTCCTGTGGGTTGTTTATAACCCTTTTTAATTTTAACTGCTCACTCGTACTTTCCACTTTCGGTATAAGTTCATGTTCGCTGATGCTTAATGTTAGGTTAAATGGTGGTAAGTATGTATCGAACACTTTCTGCGTAATTCGTCGTACCGTTTCTATTTTATAATCCTTGGCAGTCACGGTACATTTCCCTATCAAAGCCAGTATACGTGAGCCCTGAAGTTTTTCATACTTCTGGGGTTGATTATAACATTTAATTGCGACGGTCTCGGTCGTGGGGGTTATGTATAGCCATCTACCCGGTTGTTTCATGGTTATTATTATGGGTCGTTTTAATGTTACAATTCTTTTTGCGCATTCGGTATGTGCACTGTCTAGGTTGGCATAGGTTACTATCTCGCAGGGTGCGTCTTCGTTTACAGATAATGAAGGATGCTGTGGTTTACATATATATCTACTCTGTTTATGTTTGCATTCGTTGAGCTCTGCCTCGGACATTTTTATATAGCGTTGGTGTTCTCTATCTACTATTACGGCTTCGGCGTTTGTTTCGATATATTGGTAGGTGTGGTTCGCGGCGCGTGTCGGTAACGGATACGCTTTGCTGACGCGGTATTCTTGCGTCCCGACCAGCGGTATCTCGACCTCTACTACTACTGCATCGCGTCGGCTAAAGGCCTTGAGTTCTGCTATCTCGAGCAGGTTGTGCGCCTCGCTCCGCACTATCGGTGTGGGGAAGCTTCGACCCCTTGGTATGTGTGGGAGCGCGTCACGCACTATCGGTGTGGGGAAGCTTCGACCCCTTGGTATGTGTGGGAGCGCGTCAGTAAGATACTCTATTAGCTTGTTTGGCGTTATTACCTCTGGGTTTATTATTCCGTGCGACAGGTTGGACACAAAGCTTATTAATTCGAGTACCTCGTCGAGTAGAGATTCGATTACTGCTTCTAACGCGTTTATGTGTTCGTCTAACTGTTGTCTGACTATTATGGAGGAAACTTTATAATTAATGCACTGTTCGACTTTGATTACTATATTTTTTAGTGCTTTCTCGTTCTCCTCGATGTGGTTGACTGATTGGTTTAAAACATTGAAGGTCGTTTCGACTATTTGAATTTGGTCTTGCATCACTTTTGCGATCGATTTCTGTTTATACTGTATTGCTTGTATTTCATTATCGATGCGTACGGCGTCAGTCGCGTCCATATTTCCGGTAATTGATTTTACTATGGTCCCTAGTTCGTCTATCAGTCCTCTGCGGTCGCGTCGATTTTTGTTTAATATTTCCTGTAGTACGTCCATTGTCTCGATTATCCATCCGTTCATTTCCGTGAGCGTGGTATCGAGTATGGAGCACAAGAAAACAAATGATGTTTGGTTCCTGCACAGTTTTTCTAATTCCTTTAAACTCGTTAATATTTCCTGCTCTCTCACGCGTAGCGATTTTAAATCCCAGTTTATCACTAGTCTCCATATATCTTGAGCGACGCTGAGGGTTCCGATTTCCTCATAGAATATCCCCGGTGCGTTGTTGAATCTTCGTATTTCATACGCTGCGGTGTTGGTAGTCGTCGCCGCCTCCTGGTGGACTGACAGTGCCGTGAGTCTGGAAGACCGATAAAATTTTCTAAGTTGTGTGTGTACGTGGAGATTTTTTTTTTTTTTTCTTTTAGACCCTATTCAGCAGTTTTTTAATTGTCGCGTTCCGTCGCGTCTGTCTCTGCCTCATTCTTCATTGAACTCTCGTTGCGTTTAGTTCGAAGTGTCCCATTTTTCGTCACCAATTATGGACAGCCATCGAGTGATTGTTTGTGGAGGAGCGGGTATGCCCGTGAATTTGCGGAGGCAAGCGGTGAGTTTTCGTATTCTTTATTTTCGTTTCGTTTTCGTATTTTGTTTTCTTTATTTTTATTTTTCCTTTTTTTTCTATTTGTCTCCCTTCAGCTGGCGATGTTTCCTCCGAGGGTGCTCTCCCCGGAAACAATCTTCCTTCGCCGTGCCTTGGAGGTTCGTCATCCTCGCCGTCGCCTGCGGGTGGCCATCGACGCCCTTTGGGGTGACGGAGTATTCCGCGGGGAGATGGAGCCATATCCTGATTTTATTGGCCTCGTCGCCCTTTTTGAGGAAGATCGTTGGTGGTGTCCCGTGTGTTATTATCGGGATGGTGCCTGTTCCATGTAATTTTGTGGACGTAATAATAAATTAGGGGTTTTCCCCTTTTATGGTTTTGTTAAACCTTAATTGATGGTGTTGTTTTTTATTTAATTATGGCGTTAATTCGGAGTTTGATTATTATTTATTTATTTATTTTTATTATTTTTTTTTCTGTTGTATGTTTATACTCCGCACCGTATGTGGGTCCAGGCTAGGACTCCACAAAATGCTGAAGTCGGTTCGCGTGAATTTTTACGGATTTCTTTCCCTTTTTTATCGTGTAGTTCACTGCGGATTGTTTAGCAATTATTTCGTAGGGTCCGATTTTTTTGGGGGTTAATTTAGCTGATCTGCCCCGTCGTACAGGGGGATCGTACACGAGGACTTTGTCTCCTATTTTGAAGTCGGTTATTTTGCTCTTTTTAGCGTAATTTATTTTTGATGTTTCTTTTGCGGCGATTAGATGGGATCGGGCGAGCTTCCATGCTGCCCGTAATTTTTCTTTTAATTCTTGTTTCAGCGCCGTCGGTATCTCTGTCCGGTCACCGTACACCAGCTCGTGCGGCGTGAGGCCCGTGGCTGTGTGTGGCGTAGTGTTATAGGTGAACATCGCATACGGTAACCACTCATCCCAATCTTCCTGGTCTTCGTTTGCGAAATTTTTTAAATATTCGGCCAAGGTCCGGTGGGACCGTTCCAGGGCTCCGTTTGATTCGAGATGGTGTGCGGTGGTTTGAATTTTTGTGATTTTCAGTAATTTGCACATTTCCTTGAACGTGTCGCTGAGAAAGTTTGTCCCTTGGTCGGACAGAATTGTTCCCGGGGTACCGTAGCGGCAGATTATTTCGGTCACGAGGGCTTTGGCTACTTCTTTAGCCTCATGATTTTTTAAAGGTATTGCAGCGCTGTACTTCGTGAGGGCGTCTTGGAAGGTGAGGATGCATTTATTTCCGGCGGAGGTTTCGGTCAGTGGTCCAACAATATCGACAGCGCATTTTTCAAATGCTCGGCTCGGTGTGTCGGTGATGACCATCAGTGCCCTTCCTCTCGGAAATATTTTATTCGTTTGGCATTTTTTACATTTCGCGATATAGTTTTCGACTTCCTTTCTCATGCCTGGCCAACGATATTGGAGCTGTATACGCTGGAGCGTTCTCGCCGTGCCCTGGTGCCCACCCAGAGGGGCATCGTGATATTCGCGTATTATTTTTTCGCGCTCTACCTCGTCAGGACAGGTTCCGCCTATGCTGCGGCTATCCTCGTTGGAAGCATCGGGTTGCGCGTCGCCGCTATACTCTAGCTGCTGGTGGTTTGCCTCCCCGTGCTCCGCGTCCCGCTCTTGGCTCGTCCGCTTTGTGCGGCTGTCCGTGCCCGCTGCCTCGCTGTCGACGCGGGTATCGCTCTCTCCGTCGCACAGCTCCGCTCTCGCTTGCGCGCTCGCGGCGGTATCGGCCTCCTCGTCGTCCACTAGTGCGCTCTCTCTCTTCTCGGCTCTCCTCTTTGTGCGGTCGTTCGTACCTGCAGCTTCGCTGTTTCCGGCTTGTTCTCTTGCTTGCGCTCGCATGGTGGCGTATATTCTGCTAAGAGCGTCGGCGTTTGTATTAATTTTTTCAGCTTTATAATGTATTTCGATGTCGTGCTCGGATAATTTGATTTTCCAACGCATGAGCCGAGATCCTGGATCTTTTACCCCGAATAACCACGTGAGGGGTTTGTAGTCGGTAACCACCTTACAACGGGTTCCATATATGTATGGTCGGAATTGTGTTGTCGCCCATACGATGGCGAGCAATTCTTTTTCCGTCGTCGTATAGTTTTGCTCGGCTTTATTAAGTGTGCGGCTCGCGTAGCACATGGGTAGGTCTTGACCTACCTCGCCCTGCGATAGGATAGCTCCTGTCGCCTTATCTGATGCGTCGGTCGTTACCACGAATTGTTTCTCGAAGTCCGGGTACTGTAGGATCGGTGCCGTTGTCAGCGTTGTTTTTAATTTCTCGAAGGCCTCGTCTTGCCTGGGTGTCCATTCGAATTTTATATCTTTCTTAGTTAATTCGGAGAGAGGTGTTGCCATCTTCGCGAAATCTTTAATAAATTTTCGGTAGTATCCTGCAAGCCCTAAGAATGATTGTACGCCCTTCACGTTTTTTGGCGTAGGGAAGTTTTTTACAGCGATGATTTTTTCAGGATCCGGTTTTACTCCCTTTTCAGATATGACGTGCCCGAGGTACTGTGTCTCTTTTTTCAGGAAATGGCATTTTCTCGGCTGGATCGACAGCTTGGCTTCTCTGAGTCGTTGGAAAATTTCTGTTAGCCGTTTATTGTGTTCCGCGAGCGTCGTTCCGTAGATTACGATGTCGTCCAGATATACGTAGCATTTTACTCCTTGCAGCCCGGACAGTACGGAATTCATCAATCTCTGGAAGGTCGGCGGTGCGTTTTTTAAGCCGAAGGGCATGCGAGTGTACTCGAAGTGCCCTTGTGGCGTTGAGAATGCCGTTTTTTCTTTGTCGCTCTCCGCCATCGGGATTTTATGGAATCCTGAGGCGAGATCGAGCGTGGTAAAATACTGTGCCTTTCCCAACTGGTCCAATATTTCGGTGATATTGGGCAGTGGATAGGAGTCCCCGATCGTAGCTTCGTTTAACTTCCGGAAGTCTACGACGGTTCTCATACGTGCTTTTCCCGTGGCATCGGGCTTTTTTGCTACTACCAATAGCGGTGCATTCCATTGGCTTCTACTCGGTTGAATTATTCCATCGGTTAACATTTCCTGTGTTTGCTTTTGGACTTCTTTTTTGTGGGCCTCAGGTAGCCGATATGGGTTGACCTTGATCGGTCGAGTCCCTTCCTAGAGCGGTATGGTGTGCTCGGCCTTGTCCGTACATTGGAGTTTGTCCCCTTCCAGGTGAAATATATCCTCATAATTTTCGCATATTTCTATGAGCGATTTGCGCTCTTCCTCATTCAGGTGAGCAGTTCGTAATTCTTCGCGTATTTTTTCTAGACGGCTCGCTCCGCTTGCCGTTCAGATTGTACTTATCTGGAGCGCCTCGGTGTCCCCTTCGCCTGATAGCTCGGTCAGCGTTAACGGTTCGAGCGTGACGGTCGGTCGCTGCACCCGTGCTTCTTTTTCCGTCGTGTTTACGATGCTCACGACGCAGCTGTTTCCCTTCGGCGGTGTGATGCATGACCCCAGAATTATTCCTTCGCCTATTTTGATTTTTTGGACGAGTCCTATAAATTTGCTGCGTGTTTTCGCATGCAATAAATTTTCGCTTCGAGGGGGTAAATTTACGAGGGGGTAAATCGACGGGGCAACCGCTAATCGACGGTTGCCCCGTCGATTAGCGGCATACAGTGTCCGTATAATTTTAATATTTCTCCCCCTAATATGTCGGCCTGGTGTTTTTTGATGAATTCCATTCCGAGCAATCCGTCGACGTTAAGCGGTACGTCGTTGTCTACGACATAAAACCAGTGTTTTATCGCGACTGTGGGGGTGTCCAGTGTCACCTGAGCGCGGCATAAGGGTTTTATTATTTTACCCGCTACACCTGCTAGGTCGACGGCGGCTTCCTCGACTGGGGTGTCGAATGTCAGCGTGGACTCTTTCAGGATGCTGCACTGAGCTCCTGTGTCGGCCTTGAGAGTGAGGATGCCAATTTTGCCACCGGCGATTCGATGTGGAAATCGCTTGCTGTCTCGCTCGGCGTTGGCAGGTCTACTGTGTATAGGCGTATCGTCTCGCGAGGTTTTTCCTCGCTTCCCCATGCGGTGAGGGTGTTCAGGCGCAGCATCCCCAGGGTTTTCTTCTCTGTCTCGGGTGCAGGGGTATTTCCTTGTCCCTGTCCGTTTTGTCCTTGACCGTTTGGTCCTTGATTATTATTTTGGCCTTGCTAATTATTTTGGACTTGCTAATTATTTTGGCCTTGCCAATTATTTTGACCCTGGTAATTGTTTCGCCCCTGGTAGTTTCCTCATCCGCGGTAATTTCCTCGACCTCGATAATTTCCTCTTCCGCGGCAATTATTATTTCCATTATTTCCTTGGCTCTGATTACCTGCGGCTTCGTCGCGCAAGCGTCCTCGGCACTCGTTGTAGACGTATCCTTTCTTTTTGCAGTACAGTACACGACCGCGTTTCTCCGTTCCTCGGGAGCCAATCCAATTAGGCACGACCGCGTATTTCCGATACCCCACTACCTGCCCAAGTACCTGCCCACCGTCCCTTTCCATACGCAAAAATTGTCGGAATTACAGCAGTGACGATTTCATTCGCAGGTAGCAAAAGGGAAGGAGTCGTTAGTTTCCCCACCAAGCAGGTAACGGACCTTGAGAAGGGGCCGAATTGGACTTACGCGGTCATCATTTTCGGAAATACGCGGTCGTTCGGAATTATGCGGTTGGGAGAAACGCGGTCGTGTACTGTAGTTGCAGACTATTTCCACGGTATTTAGGGACCGACGTCCCCCCGGTGCGGGTAGACCGGATCGTCCTGTCGGGCCCCTGCACTCCCTGGCGAAGTGCCCGGGCTTCCCGCAATTATGACATTTTTGCGCAGACTTGTCGCCATGCGTCTGCTTGTTGATGGAGTCGTTGCCCTGCGCCGATTTTTCTTTCTCCATGGCCCCTTTCATGGCGTCCGAGTGGTTGGCGAATCCTCGTGTCTTCATGATAATTTGGTACTCCCGCCTGAGTCCCCTTTCGAAATTATGCAGTCCCGTCTGTCGGATATACTCTTCGACGCCCTGTTTTTTCGCGACATTTTCTTCCGCGGCGGTGCTTGCGTCTATCAGGTCCATCATAATTTTTTCTAGCCGTTGCCCGTATGCTAATACCGACTCGTTCGGTTTTTGTTTGCTAGTATTAAATTCGACCTGTAGCGCGGCGACTGTTCGTTGCGTCCCGTAAAGTGTGGTCATTTCCTCTTTAAATTTTTTGAAGCTATTTATCTGTTTGTATTTGATATCTTTCGCGGCTTTTTCTACTATTTTTGTTTCTAATACGGCTTCCAGCAAGTCGGTTTTGTCGGCCGCGGCTACCTTCCTGTCAGCATAGCCGTACGCGTTTATAACGTCGTCTACCTCCTCGGGATTTGACCCGTCGAAACGAGGAATTAAAGACCTCGCCTCCTTCAATGTCATGGGTACGACCTCGTTCGGCATTTCGGGCGGCTCTAACACGGTGGTGTCAAGCAAAGAAAAATCTATTAAATTTACTTCGTAATTTCTTTCGGTCTCGACGGTGTCGTAAAAGTCGTGTTCGGTTTCGCGCGAGGTGCCGGGTGACTCTCGCTCTAACCCGGATGACTTTATGCGCTTTTTCGGATGGATATTTTCTTCCGGCTCTACGGTTTCGAAAGTTAGGAAATTATTTATGAATGAGTCTAGTGACCTTGACAATACTCTTGTACCCGGTAATTTTAAAGATCTCGCTCG
Organism: Ichneumon xanthorius; assembly: GCA_917499995.1. Classification (NCBI taxonomy): domain Eukaryota; kingdom Metazoa; phylum Arthropoda; class Insecta; order Hymenoptera; family Ichneumonidae; genus Ichneumon; species Ichneumon xanthorius. The sequence continues at coordinate 329,500 of OU824202.1, read as the reverse complement.
ATCGTCGTCGGACATATATTCCTAACTGGCTTTGATTTTCGCAAGCTAAAATTGTGACTGCCACTTACAGGAGTAGAATTTTCCACATTGCGGATTTTTCGCCCTTCCTCTCGTTCGGGATTGTACGTTGATGAGCTGCTGTCGTCCTTCCTGGATGCTGCTGATCCTTCCGGTAGTCCTCGGGACTCCTGGGTTGGTCTCTCCTCGTCGATCCTCGGGATGACGGTTGTCTCTGCTTCCTTCGTGGCCTCGACGTCTGTGTGTCGGGCTCGGCTACTCGCAATTCAACGTCTGCGTGTTGAACTTGCGTCGGTGTCTCCTTTCAACGTCCGCGTTGTCGAGACTCGGTGTCACCGGTGTTGGTGAATAATATTTTTCTGTGCGTGTCGATACTGACGTTTGCACTGGCTTTTCGGCACTTGCCGTCGTTGTTTTCTTGTTAAGTTTGTGTACAAGACTTTTGGCGGATCCCACCGCTGCCACCAATTTTGTTGTACGCGAGGTCAACATTTTTTATTTTAAAAGGTATTTGGGATCGTTGCCAAATTAAGAGTAGAACTCACGTTTGTTTATACAAACTTAATAACAAGTTTATTCGAAGAAAGATAATTAATTTGATCGTTGCCAATAATTCTTAATACAGTCGTCGATTTCTTTGAACATGAGCCTAACTCTGAGACCAACCTCTCTATGTTCTCTAGTCGAGTTCAGACTGTCAATTTCCCGATCGCGTTCCGCGAGGTGCAAATTGATACGTCTGCAATTTTGGTTCACTTCCTTTATTTCGACATCGGGAATCGGCTATCGTCGCACGATTTCCCAATGCCGGGTGCATTAACCGGGCATCATACGATACTTAATCGGCAAATTCCTACGCGTGTCGGCTTCGCGACGCGGTGGATTTGCCAGTAAGTATTTTTCAATATACTTTTCAAATTTATTTAATATTTCTTTTAGTTTTTGTAGATTAAAATAATTCGAGGTACAACAGCTAGGACTTCCTGGAGATCCCTGTTGCCGTTTAGCAGCGACGCGTGTCCCCTGCACGCTCTCTTCCACTTTCCCCCAAACTTTAGCCGTACGGCTGCACCCATCGCTTTGGCCTTAGCCACGATGTCTAGAGGCGCAATGTCTAGAAGCGCCCCCAGTGCCAGGGTAGGAGTTGTCAGAAGCGCTCCTGTGATCCCCAGCAGTGCAAGCCTATAGACTTTGTTAAGCGTCTTCCTGTTGGTTTCCCGCTGCAACGCAGGCCACCAGACTACCGACGCGTAAGTCACCTGGGACCCTATGATGGCTGTGTGAATCCATTTCACCACAGCCGGTTTTAGTCCCCAAGTTGAGCTGAACATTCTGCGACAAGCCCAGAAAGTTGAAGTAGCTTTCCGGGTCTGTCTATTGATGTGGCTTCTCCATAAGAGCTTGCTATCCAGGGTGACGCCAAGGCAGCGTACCTCTGTAGAAAAGCTGAGCTCCGTGCCAAAAATGGAAGGGGGGCTCACTTTGAGTTTCCTTCTATTTGTGAATAGCACCATCTCCGTTTTGCTCGGGTTGACCCTCAAGCTCTTCGATGTGCACCATGTTTGTACGTGGTCCAATGCTCGTTGCATCTTCCTCGACATCTCCCCGGGTGGGTACCGATGACCAGCATCGCCACGTCATCCGCGTAGCCCACCACCGTCACCCCTAGCCTCTCGAGCTCCGCAAGAAGCCCGTCAATGACCATCACCCACAGGATAGGAGAGGTTACTCCTCCCTGTGGGCAGCCCTTCTTGACGAGCGTACTCGCGGATGACTCCCTAAGACCTGCAGTGACGGACCTGGTGCTAAGCATGCAGTGGATCCAGTCGATGACGGAGTCCTTCACCCCGAACCCCTGGCTGCTTCGCAAATAGAGACGAAGGAGGTATTATCGAACGCTCCCTCGATGTCAATGAACACGCCCAGGACAGACCTGCCCATGTGCACGGCCCCCTCCAGTACCTTGACGGTATGGTGGAGCGCTGTTTCCACGGATTTGCCCACCTGGTAAGCGTGCTGGGAATGGTGCACCGGTCTTTCGACAAGCGCACCTTCCCTTAGGTACCTATCAACGAGTCTCTCCTGCGTTTTCAGGAGGAAAGACGTCAGACCGATGGGTCTGAAAGACTTGGCTCGGTCATAGGTGTCCTTCCCTGGTTTGGGAATAATGACGACCCTGACCTCCCTCCAAGCGTATGGAACGTAGCACAGCGCAAGACATGCGCGATAGATACGTTGAAGATGTTTAATGAGGCCCTCCCCAGTCTCCTGCAAGAGGGCGGGGAAGATCCCATCCACCCCAGGGCTTTTGTACCGGTCGAAGGTATCTATGGCCCATCTGATTCTCGCGGATGTGACAACTTCCGCTGCCGTAGCCCAGTCCCGGGCGGCCGCCCCTACGGGTGGATCCGCCGTGCCTGTGGGTTCCCCCGGTTCCGTAAGGACCGACCCCGGGAAGTGAACCTCAAACAGGTGGGCCAGGGTCTCCTCCTGACTCGACGTAGTTCTCCCGTCGGGGAGAACATGACCGTCCAGCCGAGGCGAAGGCCCCGATGCAAAGATTCTGCGCAGTCTGGCCACTAAGGGTAGGGCCTCGATCTCACTGCAGAACTCACGCCAGGAGGCCACTTTGGATCTCCTGATTAGTTTCTTGTAAGCTTGTTGGGCCTCCCGGTAGGAGTCCCAGTCAAAGCCCGTGTTCGTTTTTAAAGCTTTGTTCAGCAGCTTCCGGGAGCGAGCCTGTGCCCTGGTTAGGTCACGGTTCCACCATTTCACCTTCTTTCTGCTGGACCTGCTTTTCAGGGGGCGTGCTGCCTTGTAGGAGTCGATCATAGCGTTCCGTAAGAAACTTACTTCCCGCTCGATGCCCCCTTTCGTCCCCGGCCTCTCCCGGCCCCCCGCAAGCTTCCCGTCCAGCTCCGCCCCGTAGGCAGTCCAGTCGGTGGCTTTGGGGTTCCTGTAAGAGACCGGAGGGCGTAGCGCTGCATTCCCCAGTAAGCTAAACCTGATCAGACGGTGGTCGGATAGAGTTACCTCCTCGCTCACCCGCCAGTCCAGGATGCTGCATGTCACTTCCGGTATAGCCAGGGTCAGGTCTAAGACCTCCTATCTGCGGGAGGTGATAAATGTTTGCCTGGATCCCCTGTTGAGAATCACTAGCCTAGTAGTGGAGAGGTACTCCAGTAGTGCATCGCCTCTCGTATTGATGTCGGAGATTCCCCACACCGTGTGGTGTGAGTTCGCGTCGCAACCAGCGATTAATTTTAGCCCGTTGGCCCTTGTGTAGTCGACTAGGGCCGCGAGCTCGTTCGTAGGCGGAGGTACCGCCGAGTCATAAGGTAGGTAGGCCGAGCAGATTACTAACTCGGTCCGCCTGCCCTCCACATTTATTGAAATCTTGGCCGCTGCTAAATCCCTGGTGCAGAACTGGTTCAACTTGAGGGCGCTATGCATCTTGTTGATGAAGATGCAGGCCCTCGGTCCCAGCTCCACCTCCGCGTGGATAAGCGAGCCCAGATTCCTATCGATACCCCTAATCAGTCCCCCGTTAATCCAGGGTTCCTGTATAAGGGCTATGTCTGTCTGCTCCACTGCTAGGTCTCGGCTTAAAACAGCCGTGGCCGCTTTGCAGTATTGCAGATTAATTTGGGAGAACCTGGTACTACCCACAGCTATCGAGGCTGCAGGTTCGATCTGTCTCCTAGCAAAGTGGGGAAGGGAAGGGAGAAGGATGTAGGAACTGGGTGGGTTTGGGGTTGGAGGGTTAGGGGATGGGGGGTTCGAGGGGGGAAGAGTCCGATGTTCAGCCATCGCGCTCTTCCTCCCTCTCGGCCGAGTCCGCTGGCCCTTCTACAGTCGTTGACCGGCGGCTCAGAGGTCCTTGGCGTGGTGAGGTCCAGCGTCCTCTGGACGCCTTGCCCCCTCCCCGCCAGTCCCGCCTTGAGCGCCATGCTCGCCATAGTGGGCCTGCCCCTCGTTCCTTTCCTGCTTACTAGACGGAACGGAGTGCGCCCGACCGCCGGGGTCTCGCGGGTTGTGACCCCCGAGCCCCCTGCAGTCGGTCCCTGCTCCTTCCTCCAATAAGAAGGCGGATATTTCTCCGCGCTAGGCATATTAGCTTTTGCGGGAGCCATGGTGTTGGTGGGCAGCAGCACAGGCGCCCTCAATAGAGGGGCACCCGCGCTGGTCACCCTGGTTGCCGGGGCCGTCGTACGCAGTACTTCGGTCCTCTCAGCATGTCCAGCCACCGGTTTCGGACCCGACCTGGGTTCCGAGACCTCTGAGGCTACGGCCCCGGTACCGGCAGTGTCTCTCCCTCCGGTCCTGTTCGGGGCATCGCCGAAGCGAGCCCGCCCCAGTCCACAGTAGGGAGCGTTGCCGACCCTGGCCAGAGCCTTCATGGATGGAGCGTCCACGCTCAGAGTGAAGTGAACGTTGCCGTTCACCTCCCGCCGGTCCCAAACCCGCCATATGTCGGTGTTCAGGGCCGGGTTCTGGCGCTTCAGCCTCCTAAAAAGCACCTCGGTTTCCTCCTTTGTTCCGAAGAATACCGCAGAGGTCTTTTTAAGTTTAGGAAGGCCGTCTCTCTCCATAAGCTGGAGTGAAGCGTCCTCCCATGGCTTGAGCGACGGGACGATAGCCTTCAGCCACGCTTTCGCCGTGTCGTCGGAGCAGGTCACCCACACGGCTCCCTGTTCCCAACGGTGCCCATCGAAGCATGGTAGCGCCTGCCCAGAGGGTACGGCGTCCAAATCCTCGAGAAGCGCCCGTGTTAACAGGTCGCTCTCCTCCTGCTTGAGGACCGTCTCAGGATAGTTGGACGGCACGATGGCCATCTTCCTACCAGCTGAGACTGCGTCCACATAGCTAGTCGGTTTGGGGTAACCTCTACTCTTCTTCACGGTTTTGCGAGCCTCCGGTGGGGTTGGGTCTGCTGGCCTGGTCCGCTTTGGGCCCCGTCCCGCCCCCCCCCCCCCCCCCCACGTCCGTGTTCTCGCCTTCTACCAGGCTGCTGCCAGTTATCCCGTCAGGTTCAACTGGTGCAGCCCCGCTGTTTCCCGCCGCCGGCAGGTCGCTGCGGCCCTGCTCGGAGAGGGCTAGAATAGCCTGTCGGTTCTTCCAGGCCCTTCTCCTTGCCGCGCCACTGCGCCCGGCTCTGCGGCGCTTCTCCTGTAAGGGCTCGGAGGTCTCGGCTGGCGCTGAGCCCTATGTCCCTTTCTCCTTGCAAGCGTTCGTGTCCATCGGTTCCACAGGGGTCGGTTGAGCTTGCGCTCCCCCATCACCCCGGGCCCCGACCGGACAATCGTCCGCCAACTCAAGTGCCAGTCCCTCCTGTGAGGTCCTGGCACCAACAGATTCTTTTGTTATTTTCGATGGTTCAGTCATTTGTGTCCCACGAGTAAGCAGGAAGTGGTAGTCGACCTACGCAGAGCCTGTTGCGTAGGCAAGGCGACTTAAATATAAGTGGGTGGCGCCTGGTACCCACAGAGCATCGTTCGAGACACTACCTCCCAAGTGCCACGCATCCCGTCGGTACGATGAGCTTACACCTTAGGATTCGGGAAGTTGGTCCGCGGCAGGGCTTTTGTTCCCCCGCTCGGCTTTCACCCCTTCCGGGTTCCCTATAGCACCCGCAGGCCAGTTCCCATGAGATCTCCTGCCTCGGTTACCGGTCGTCACATGCGGCCCGGTCCCCCAGACTACAGAGGTCCCTGAGCCCTGATCCCTCGTATCCGCTACCTGGAGACGCGCTCGGTTGGCACTCAACCGAGTTACCCGCTCCCCTTTACGGGTGTTAGGTAACATCCAAGCGAATAAAATAAATAAAATAAATAAAATAAATAAAATAAATAAAATAAATAAAATAAATAAAATAAATAAAATAAATAAAATAAATAAAATAAATAAAATAAATAAAATAAATAAAATAAATAAAATAAATAAAATAAATAAAATAAATAAAATAAATAAAATAAATAAAATAAATAAAATAAATAAAATAAATAAAATAAATAAAATAAATAAAATAAATAAAATAAATAAAATAAATAAAATAAATAAAATAAATAAAATAAATAAAATAAATAAAATAAATAAAATAAATAAAATAAATAAAGGGTGAGCGTGGCCGAGTGGTCTCGGCGCGCGCTTCACACGCAGTAGGCCCGGGTTCGATTCCCGGCAAGCACCAAGAATTTTCTGTGGTGTTTTTATCTGCGAAAAAGTGGTTCGGAACCCACTATAATAGTAGGTCCAGAGGAAAGGACCAGCGCCTCGGTATGGGAAACCGAAAGACTGGGAAAAGGTGTCGCGGGTTCGATTCCCGAGACTGAAGGCCCGTAGGTGAAAGGAAAACGGACGGGGACATAGCTCCGGAGATAGGACGTACGAACTACGACTATATCCGTATGTCCGGGACTACTGACACCTGACGGGGCGCGACGAAGCTCCGGGCCCAAGAATCGAACCGGCGACCGCGGATAAGGAAGGAGGAGGAAGAAAGTGAAGGAGCCCGTAACCCTTAGGGGATCGGTGTAACACACAATACCCAATACCCAATACCCCAAATAAAATAAAT